>RXOD01004016.1:0-31740 GCA_005223375.1 Amoebophrya sp. AT5.2 | reverse complement strand
AGTCACCCCCTTCTTCATTACTATACGCTAAATTAAACCACTTAAAGTGAGTCTGTGTATCAATCTCAATGGTTTCTCGAACGGACATGTCGAGCGGCGACTTGACCGTCTTCGTGCCGGATCCGAGGGCGACCATGCCTACTGGCTGGCAGACCAGGACCAGGGGTCCGGACGATGACTGCGTGGTGAACTGTATCGTGCTTTGCGGCGTCCATTGTCTCGGCAGACCCGTCGAGTGTTGCTGCGGCACGGACGACCCGGTGGAGCAGCCCCTGAGCAAGTGCCCACTGCCGAAGAAGGAGCGGGAGGAGAGCCGTGCCTGCTCGCAGCGTCTGCAGGTGGCGCTGGGGCGGGTTGCCCACTGGAACGCAACTAACGCCGGCGGCTGTCGTGGACCGATCGCCTTCGTCGGTGACTCGGACGTGGAGTGGTGGGAACCGTGGCACCTTACCTCGTGGAAGGTGTCCGGAGGTGCGTCGAGCACTGCGATTCCCGCTGTGAACATCGGCGTTGGGGGCGGAAATTTGCAGGACCTGTTGCTGCGGGCGGAGGAGATCGACGCGCAGCTCCGTCCCTCGGTGTACGTGGTGATTTGCGGCGAAAACAGTCTCCTGGGCGAGCCCGACTGCTCGCAGGGGCACGCCGTGGGCATGCTGCGGGCGTTGCTGACGCCGACGGCTTTGAACGGGGGTGACGCGGCTCGATTTTCGCTGGTGCGCCGACCACGCAGCCACCTGCGGCACGTGATCTTCTTCGGCGCGAAGCGCACGCCGGGCACGAGGTTCATGCACAAGAAGCACGTGGACTATAACCAGGAGGCAGAGAAAATGTTCGCAGAGCTCAACGCGAAGGAAGCGGAGGCCTTTCCGCAGTTTGCGCACCTGCATCCGAGGTTCGTCTTCCATGACTCGGTCGACGACGCTGCGCTCACTGATCCGAAGACAGTGTCGTCTTTGTATCGAGTGGACGGGCTGCACTTGAGCAAGAAAGGATGCATGGTGCTGAACAATCGACTGCAAAAAATCCTGCAGGAACAGGTGTCTTTAGAGAACCTGCCGCCGGCGATTGCGGCTGCAAATGCACCGGAGCAACAGACGATCGGCAACTCTACTGTGTCGTGACAAGAAAACTGTTCACAGCGGAGGCAGAGGATAGAGTGTTTGCAACCAACATTGAAGACATCGCGGGACGGTCTCCTGTGAAAGCGTTCGCGTTGGTCTGTGCTACTAAAACACAATCGAGGTGGTGCGTGTGCGTCGATTACTGAGGGACGACCACTAGTCAACAGCAGAAGAACCAGAAGCATTCAGCAGTAGTTAACCAAATGTGCGCCGCCATGTGGACATATTCGTAGTATTTAGACGATTGTTTCCTGGACTCCTCCTCATGTTTCGCCTGTATGACGATGATCTAAACCCTGAGACGAATTCGCAGCCACTGGAGGCGCCCACTTCACCCACTTCGCCCCAGAAGCCGACAGAGACCAAGTTCAGCGCAATGAAACGGTCGAAAGAGCCCAAGACCCGCCTTCAGATGTTTAAGCTGCTGCTTTCGGCAGGAGGCTTGCTGGTACGTGCGCTCGTGGCAGTTTTTTTCGACCCGAAGATGAATATAATTAATAGTGCCTGATGTACATCTACATGTATCTGTATGATCATGCTTTCATTCGGTGCTTCAATCAATCATCAGTAATTCCACCAAGACGAAGACCGACTGATTCCAAAATCCAAATAACCATGCAACCTCAGAACTGTGGCGGGATGTTGGTGATGTCTGGCTACACTTTCCTCCGCCTCGACAACACCGATTTTTTCTCCGTTTGCTACTCGATCTCGCAAGCGATGCTTTTTTTCGTGGCCGGTATCCTGGTCGGAGTTGCCGAGGGAAGATTTATTTTCCCGGACTCGGGAAGCACCAGTGGAGGAGCAAAAACGCTGCGCAACACACTCGGGCGCTTCTTCATGGACAAGCTTGGTACTTAAGTTAGTACTATCTAAGGGTCGACGTCGATTGCGGCGCAGGCGCTCTTGTCAACATACAAGTCGAAAACAGTGTTTTGCTACGATGCTGTCGCCGTTCCCTTTATCATGGCATTCGCATTGCACCATTTCCACAGGTTTGGCCCTTTTCTACTTTTGGATTGGGGCGTTGATAATGGGTGGGAAAAACTACACGGTGGAGGGACAGCGCACGTTGGGACGCGCAATCGGCATTCTGTCGTGGGTGCTCTCCATAAGCAACGTAGCGACGTCTTGTGCATTCGACCGCGCGGGCAAAGAAGGACAGGCAGCCGACAGGACGGGAGCAGCAGAGAAGTCGCTTGGGACCACGAACGGAAGCATAGGCAAGCCACTGGACGTTGGGAACGCAATCTAAGTAGCACAGAACGAAGGAACAGGAAGTGTTGATCCGCTAGCTCTACGTAAACATAGTCTGACTCTGACACCTGGCAATGCTCATCTGATTACTTACTTTCAGTTCTCCTGCAAAGAGAAAAAGTCCTGCAGTATCGATCGATTCGGTTGAAGTCACTCCTCGTCCGCGGACTTCATTTGATGCCACACACTAAACAATATGAATCGGTCGTATTTTGCTGTATCGAAAGAAACCTATTCTGTCTGTGCGAAACGACGTGGACGCGCGTTCATCAATTTATCGGTTTCGTTCGTCGGAATTCTTTTCGCGAGTCGTTAAGTACTGTGTTCGCCCTTCGGTTGGTTTCTCCCACCCTAGAGCGACGCTTGAAGTGCGCCGATGAGAATTGGCCGCGTTGAGTTGAAGATGAGCGAGCGCGTAGAAGGAGAAGGACATTTATTTTTTGGTTCTCTCCTCAGGCTACCTGTACCTATATTGCTTACCAAGCGTCCGGGTCGGCGTCCGAACTGGCTCTCCACGATAATTAATGATCGCATAAGTAGTGGTACTATTAGTAAGAATCGGATACATAGCAAGAGCAACAGTGAGCGCGGATACTTCCAACAACAGATACTCGGTTGCTGGACCTGCTGCTGCTGCGGCCCTCGTAGCCTGGTAGGGTGAAATATTTTAAGTAGGACGATGGCTTCTCTGGGCATGATGCTCGAGAGCAAGGATCGGTACGGCTTGCCGACCGATCCTTTGTGGAACCCTTTGGAGCGGGCGCGAGATCCCGGCCCGGGAAGCTACGATCCCTACCCCGTACTGAACCCGGCCACGCACCGCATGCGGTCTTCCAACTACTTCCCCGACCGCGAGCTCCAGTACCCGGGTGGCAGTCTGTACGCCCAGCAGCCGATGTGGCTGTCGCTTCCGGTGAAGGAAAGGAACCGGTTCTGGATGCAGCACCGCGACCAGCTCGACGCGCGCAAGCTGAAGAAACTCGAGAAGGTGTTCCTGGACTGGAAGGGCGAACGGGGGGAGAAGAGCAGCGCCACGACGACCGGGGCGGGGGCGAGCGGGCGGTCGAGTTCGCTGAACCCGCGGCGCTTCAGCTACCAGGCAAACCAGATCTCCACGGAAGTGTTGACGAACACGATGCCGGGGGTGGGGAAGCCGACGCAGGTGCAGCAGATGTCGAGAACAGTCCCGGCGCGGTTCTTCGACCCAACCATGTTGACGCAGGCGGCGAGCAGCACGAGCGGGGGCGCGACGTCGAGCCAGGGCATGAATTTCAACAGCCACGGGGGCTCGCCGAAAAATCACGGCGGAAACATGTCCGCGGCGGTCGACATTGCGACGATGAAGAAGGACGGGGAATTCGTGCTGAGAAAAACGGCCGCGGAGCTGATCTACACAAACAGAGACCTGCCGATGAGCACGTTCGCGCGAGCGCCGACGAACGTGGGCAACATGCCGCTGCTGAAGCGGGTGATAAGCGAACCCTGCTACGAACAGTACGACACAAACACTTCGACGCTGTCGTTCGGGGAAAGAAGGGGGCTGCAGAGGAAGTTCAGGTAGGCTGATCGTTTTGCGGTTTTCATTTGTGTTTCATTTCGTTTTTGGCTTTCCTTTTCGTTACCCTATTCATTTCTTTGTGTTTCATCTCGCTCACGCAGGTTAACCCGCGGTCTGTCGAAGATTCAGCGGAAGGTGTTGGAAAGCAGAAAGTCGGTCGCGTCAATCGCTTCGCTCGCCCGCGACACGGCGAAGAAGCCAGGCGGCCGGAGCGAGGAGCCCTCGTGGTACATTCCGCCCCTGCCGAAAGAGGAGGGCCTGGGCGACATGCTCGCCAACAAGTCTCTCAAGAATTACAAAATCGTCTCTCGATCAAGAGACATCGAGCCCAACGAACCCAATCAGAAGGACTGCATTCCGACTAGGTGGACGGGAATCGGGACGCGGGGGGACGACTGGGATTTGTGATCTGGTAGTGAATGAAGTGGTGCTACGGAGGTGATCTGCCGGTCTTCCGAGTGTACTCTGCTTTGCTATTTGAAGATGTGGTCAACAATAAAAGAACGGTTGCGGAGGCTGGGATGCGCGGAAGCGACGGCGAGAAAAGTAGGAACAGATAAGGGTGCTTGATGCGACGCTCGTATCGCCGAGGTCGCGGAGAGCGAAGCAGTGGAGTTGACGCCTCATCGGCCTCAGTTTTACTGCGTCGATGAAATACCTCTCCTTCGATTCCACATGAACAACGTCATTTGACGCTAGATCTTTAATAACTGACAATCGGTGCCTAATTCAAAGCTTACAGTAGATATCAAATGTGTCAATGCCACCAACATTCATCGAAGCTGTACCATCGCTACTTTCTGTAACACTGAAAACAGAGGAGTCTACCACGTCAGATCGATGCTTTTATGCTCTCAAAATTGACATAACAGTGATCAAACGATTGGAGACATGTAATGCCACCTGCACCATATTCAGTCGTTGGAAGAAATCAAAAAACGAAGGGCGACGCTCCCCAGTTGTGGCAGATGATGCGCTGCGAGTCGCAGTTGTTGCTGTCCGGCGTTTCCCGCCCCTGAATCTTCTCGTGCTGCTTTGTGCTGAAATTGTGGACACCAAACGTGATCAGGAAGGGGCGCTTTCCGTGAATAGGAGTTCGATCGAACAAGCTCAAGCAGAAGCACAAGCTCCAGCTGTACCTGAAGCCCAAGGTAGTTGAGTACTAATAAACTGTTCCCTCCCACGGCCACGTAAGTAGAAGTACCCACCACAAGCGCAAGCAGAAGCGCCTACCGAGGCAGGCAAGATGAATTTCGTAAAGCGGGAAACGTTGACAACCGAGATCACAGAGACCGGAGTGGTGGAGCGCACCAAAAAGCTGGATCTTTCCGCGCAGGACCAAGCCCTGGACCGCGTCGCCGCTCTGCCAGAGTTTTCCCACAACCGGATAACGGCCTCGGAGCAAGCGCCGCCGGCCGAGCAACAAAGCGATGAATTCCAGGAGCAGTTCAAGTTCCTGCGACAGGTACTCCGTCTATTCGGCTATGAGATAATTTCTGAACTTGATCCTGTTCTTCTTCTTTGATCTTGAACAAGAAGGGTTGACAGCAAAGGAGCACCGCTTATGCGTTTTTCCACTCAACAGGAAGAGGAGCGGTTTCATAGCGAGTCGCAGGCGCACCTGAAGGACTGGCGAGAGCGAACGTGGGCGCACCAGAGAATGATGAGCGAGCGGGAAAGAAAGGACGCGATGGAGTTTGAGGCGGGCCGTAGGAAAATGCTCCAGCAGGAACAGCAGGCGGAGGTGGGAAGCGCGAAAGCGAACAACAGCATTCCAACAGTAACGTCCGCCGATGTCTTTGCGAGCGCGAAACGACGGAAAGTCGAGGGCGAAGAACGAGGTGGAAACTCTTCGGGAGTGCCTGGAAGAGGTGCGCCCGCTGGCGACAGCGAGGGCGGCTTGCTTGTCGGAAGCGCGAGTAGCGCGCCGTCATCTGTTGGCGCTGGAGGCTCCTCTGTTCAGACAGGTGGCGGTACTGAGGCGAATAGCAGCAGGCATGGAACAACGAAGGCCACCGTAGACTCGATGTTTACAGAGAAAGAAAAAGCGAAGCCCAAAAAGGCTTCGGTGCTGTTCAAGAAAGTAGATACGAGCGCTGGGACTGGGAGTGGAAGAAACACGGGCAACTACAACCTGTCGGTCATAAGTAGAGGCGGCGGCGTTTCGGGGGCGACAGTGGCTGCGCCTAGCAACGTCGGTCCGAAAATTGTCGCTGACGGCGCCAAGGCCAAGAAAGAGGCGATCATGGAACCTCGCCGAGATGACGTAGGAGTAATACGCGAATCGGAAACAGCGCAGGAAAAAAAGGTGGCAGCCCTTGTGGCGGACTACAGCGATTCTGATTAGTAATTGTCGTGGATAATCGTAATCCCTATCCCTATCCCTATCCCTTACAGGAGTGCTCTTCGAAATCATAAATGTGCTACCACTCGACCGCTGGATTTCTTTTGTGGGCCGCTTTGCAGTCCATTTCTGTCGTAGTACAGTTTCTCGTACGATGTTCGCCGATCCTCAAATCAATCTTGTCGGAAAAACACATGTGTCGAAGATTTTCGGTGTGCCTGGATCTCCCAAGAAATATAAATCGGTGTTCATATGATCATTCTCAAGTCAGGACTCGCACTCTTTTTGATAAACTGACCAAAAATGTCGTATCGGTTGTGCTCTGGTGTGGAGGTTGAAAAATGGGTCAGGGATCGCTGCATGATTCGGTCATGTGAACTCTCCAAATGTCAGATTCGGTTGCATTCAAGTGAAATTTTCGGTTGAAGTTGAAAAAAGTCGCAACTCCGTGCGAGGAAGTCTTTCCGCCCAGAGCATGTATTTCCGTACATCTAGTAGGCTTTCTCGGTGCGCTGTTTGCCGTTGACCACCGCGGGTTCTAGCATGCGTTTTGGCTTCATAGAAACTCGTCTTCGCCATCGCCTCGATGATTTTTATCACCGACATCCCGCCAGCCTTCCAATCCTTTTCCCACAACCCAACCGAGAACAATCCCCTAAGGATTTTTAGCTAGGTGTCCCAGTAGTAACTGCAACTTCCACAACTAAGTGATTTGTAAAGGGCTGTGACGTTTTCTATTTTCCATCTTCAATCAGCATACGTTGCTGGGTGGCATAAACTTATATGCCTGCGTCATTTTAACAGTGATCATTCAACAACCAACAGGCTCAGGTCTC
This sequence comes from Amoebophrya sp. AT5.2, assembly GCA_005223375.1. Taxonomy (NCBI): domain Eukaryota; class Dinophyceae; order Syndiniales; family Amoebophryaceae; genus Amoebophrya; species Amoebophrya sp. AT5.2. Next base: position 24,624 of record RXOD01004016.1, on the reverse strand, counting down.
AATAGGAGGATCATCCTAGTTTAGCCTAGAGCTCATTTATTGTAGCATTGGCATTAGCAAGCAGCACTAACCTTTATTTTCATACTAGTACAGCTTGAGGAGCCACGCCGCACATTTTCCAGACGGAAGAGAGTCGAGTGGAACAATTAAAGCCTCAAGGTGTTCAAGCGCAATCGGCACTGAAACGCAAATCGCGGAAGCCATCGAAATCGATCCAAGTCGTTCACAGCAAGACTTTCACGTCCTAAGTAGGTTCACACAAGAACTACCGGGACCGAGAACTGCGTCTTTCTTAGAAAACCCCAGCAACCAAAGAAGTCAACAAACCGGCGCCATCGTTGATCGAAAACAAAGCCTCCACGACTTTTGAAAGGCGACAAGCCGAAAACAAGAAACCTCGATCGCAGAAGCCGAAAACATGGCGCCGTCATCGAAACCCGGACCGGCTGCGTCCGGCACCCAGCCCGTGGTGGCTGGTATCGCCGCTCGGATGCCGCAGTCCGGCTCTACTGCCGAGTTCTGGAAGAACCTTGTCGACGGCAAGAACATGATCACGAAGGACGACACGCACTGGGAGTCTGGCTTCCACGGCCAGCTCCCCTTGGGGAAGGGGTCCTTGACCCAGCAGGAGCACTTCGACAACTTTTTCTTCAACATGAGCGGCGCGCAGGCCGAGAAGACGGATCCCCAGCTCCGGTTTCTGCTCGAACTCTCCTACGAGGCGCTCGTGGACAGCAACCTGGACATCCAGAAGCTGAAGGGCAGCAACTGTGGCGTCTTCGTCGGCTCGTGCTTTTCCGACTGCCACAAAGCCTGGCTGAACGACGTCCCCGCCATCGTTGGGTACGAAAACACCGGCTGCGCGCAGTCCATGTACGCGAACCGCCTCTCCTTCTTTTACGATTTCCACGGCCCCAGCTTCAACGTGGACACCGCCTGCAGTTCCTCGCTGGTCGCGTTTTCCCAGGCGTGCCGCGCGCTGGAGTCGGGCGAGTGCGACGTTTGCCTCGTCGGGGGTTCCAGTATCACGCTGCACGCGGGCGTCTCCGTCGCGTTCAATAAGCTGAGCATGCTTTCGAAAGACTCCGCCTGCATGAGCTTCTCGAAGAACGGGAACGGGTACGCACGGTCCGAGGGGGTCGCGATCATGGTGTTGTACCGGGAAGACAAGGTCGGCAAGTACATGCGCGACGAGGAGGACAAAATCGCCTCCGCCGCTTCCGACTCGCAGGCCGCCATGAAGAGGGTGACGCGCCCGAACTCGTATTTCAAGGTGCTTGGGTTTGGCATCAATTCCGACGGCTTCACCAAGAAGGGCATCACCTTTCCCAACGGGGAGGCGCAGCTTAGTCTCTACAAGGAGGTCTGCGACCGCGCGATGGTCGATCCGGCGGACATTTTCTACATCGAGGCGCACGGCACGGGAACCGCGGCCGGGGACGGGCAGGAGCTGGAGGCTCTGCGTCGGGCGTACTTGGAGCCGCGGAACGCGAAAACGCGAAAGGCATCTTCTGCGGGTGCGGGGGGGAACAACTTCGACCTGCCGCTGTTGCTGGGTTCCGTGAAATCCAACATGGGGCACGCGGAGGGCGCGTCCGCGATGGCGGGCCTGATGAAGCTGTGTCTGTCGGCCGCGCACGGGTTGATACCAGCGAACCTGCACTACACCTACGAAGAGCGCAACACCGGGTGCGAGGGCATTCTGGGCGACAAGAAGAAGTGCATGGTCGTGGAGGAGCATTTCCCGATCGCCGGGGGAGCAAGCGGCAAGAACGTCGCGATCTCGTCGTTCGGCTTCGGCGGGACGAACGCGCACGCGGTCATGTGCGGACAGGTGGCGGAGCCGCTCGTCCTGAACAAGGGCGCAAATTATAAGGGAAGCGATGTGCTTGAGGAGGCCGCGGACAAGAAGCTGGCGGAATTCATGTCGGCGGCGGAAACGTCGGAGGAGCAGTGGAAGTACATCACCCCTGTGTTCGGTCGCACCGCCGACGGCGTGCAGGCCTGCCTGGAGACGCTGGGCGAGAAGGGTGTGAGCTTTTCGGAACTGGTGGGGAACCCCTGCGTGCACGACCACCAGAAGGAGTTTCCGGCGTTGGGCTACCGTACGAGCGCGGGAGACGTGATAACGACGGACGAAGCGCAGCGATACGTGACGCCGGCGCCAGGGGCGGACGAATCCGACGAGACAAAGCCACGCCCGCTCTACCTGCTCTTTTCTGGTACTTTCGAAAGCGGGTCTTGTTCCTCATTTGTAGGCGTTCACTTTGCTTCGTGTACAAATGCTTACTGAGCTCGTGCAAGGGATGCATGCTGTTTCGACCGCATGCTGCGATGTTGACTTTATACGTTTCGAATTTTGAATACAGGTAACGGCGGCATGTGGCCGATGATGGGCAAGGAGCTGCACCAATCTTCGAAAGTGTACCGCGAGACCTTCGACCGCTGCTGCGACCATCTGGAAAAGGCGCACGGATACACCGGGGCGAGGCAGTTTTTGACCGAGCCCGACATCACAAAGTACACCGCGGTGGAGGGCGTCTGTGGCCTGGCCGCGGTCCAGATCTCTCTGGTCGCGATGTTGAAGGAGGCTGGACTCGAGTGGGAAGGCATGTTCGGCCATTCCGCCGGAGAAACTGCGATGGGGTACTTATTTACTTTTTTTTTCTCGTCCAAAATGCATGACTATGAGCAGAAAGTCCTTGCTCGCTATCCTCGAGGTCGAGTCGTTTTTGATGAAACAATTTCCACAACAAAGAAAATGCCACGAAAGGTATGCTGACGGCTGCTTGACCCTCGAGGAGACCATGTCTGTCGCTTATTTTCGTTCCCTCTGTGGCGCCGACTCTGTCGACAAGGAGAATCCCGGCGGCATGTATGCCTGCGGCGTTTCTCGCGAGAAGATGGAGGAACTTTTGAAGCGCTACAACTGTAGCGAGCTGACCCAGGTCGGCTGCGACAACGACCCCGGCATGGTAACTTTGTCCGGCTGCGAAAAGGAGATGAAGCCGATTTGCGTGGAGCTCACTTCCAAGAAGATTCTCTGCCGCAAGGTGCCCACTTTCGGCGTCGCCTTCCACTCCGCCATGCTCGAGAAGGGCCTCGCGAAGCTGTCCGCGCAACTGGAGGAGGTGATCGACAACGCGCCGAACAGGACAAAAGAGTCGAGGCGAAGGTCGGAAAAGTGGATCAGCACGTGCTACGACGACGAGGAGATCCGCAAGGACCCGAACCACCCCGGGAACTTCATCTCGGCCGAGTACCACTACTACAACTTCCGCAACACCGTGGAGTTCTACCGCGCGGTGAAAGCTCGCGTGCCCGCGAACGCCGTGGTTGTTGAAGTGGGCCCGAGCGGGCTCTTCCGCTCGTCCATCAAGAAGATCGCCGCCGCCGAAAAAAGGCCGATGCACTACTTCAGCCTGATGAGCCGGGAGAAGAACTGCCTGCACACCTTCCAGAACGCTTTTGGGCAGCTGTTCTTCCAGGGCCTAGTCCCGAACCTGAAGGTGCGCACGCGGGCCCAACCGAACGCGCTCGGACAGCTTTCCCACATTCACCTGACGCCGAAGGACGTGCCGGCCATCGCGAGGGACATCGAGCTGAAACAGGCGTTCGTGATGTGGGACCACGGGTCGGTATACCCGATCCCGACCACGGCCGACATGCTGCAGAAGACCGGGGCGGAGGGCGAGGAACTGCGCACGGGCATGTCGGCTGATGATTGGAAAAACATGCACGCCGTTGACTTCGACTTTACCTCGGAGCGCGACAAGTTCATCGTGGACCACGTGATCGACAAAACAGTGCTGATGCCGGCCTGCGGCTACATTTACTGCGCGTGGGAGGCCTTCGCGCACGTGCTGAAGAAGCGGGAGTCGATCGCGGAGCTCAGCGAGGCGCGGGACGTGGCGCTGGTGGACTTCAAGATCCAGCAGGGCATCCGCCTGGACGACTCCAACCTGCAGATGCGGCTCATGGTCAAGTTCGAACAGCAGAACCCAGCGAACGGCGAGAACGAGTTCAAAATCCTGAACGGGGAGGAGAAGATCGTGACGGGGAAAATCAAGCTGGTGAAGGGCACCGCAGAATCGATGAACAGCATGTCCGCGAACCTGCCGGACACGGAAACCTTCGGCCACGCGCTGGGCTCCGTGAACTCGATGGAGTTCTACAACCGCATCGCGCGCAACGGGTACAACTACGAAACGGCCTTCCAGCTGGTCGAAAACGTGGGCATCGACGACTCCTGGGCCTGGGTGCGCTTCGACAAGGCGGCGGACATCGTCGCGGAGAAGGAGGCGAAGGCCAAGGCCAAGGCGGCCGCGGAAGCTGCGAGCGCCGAAGCAGGAAACAATAAAGGCGCCTCGTCCCCGGCTGTGGAAGGAGTTTCCGGTGGCAAGACGGTGGTGCCGCTGGGCGGGGCGCCGGACGCGAACGTCGCGGAGACCGGTCAGCTTGGCGGGGCGGGAGAGAAGGAAAAAGGCTCCATCTACTCGAGCGAGGAAGTAGTGTTCAACCGGTACTGGATCTCCTACCTGGACAACCTGCTGCAGGTCTCGCTCCTGAAGAACCTGAACGACTCGGAAACGCTGCGCGTGCCCACCGTCATTCGGGAAGTCACGGTACTTTTTCTTGCTCAGTCTTGTACTGCATCTCTGTAACTGTTGTATACTTGTTGGAAGTAGAAGAAGCACAAGCATATTAGCAGTTTCAGAGTGCGCAGCTAGCTCGCTGCATGCTACGACGTTGACTCCACCTGTATTTCGAAACTCCAACATGATGCAACCGCAACGACCCAATTGTTTCCATTACACATCAGATCCGCGGCTCTGCTTTCGGCAGCTTCTTGAAGAAGATGCGCGAGGGCAACATGGGCTCCATGCGCCACATCGCGTCCAACGACTCGGTGGTGTCTCGGGTGTCGTCCGTGGAAGTCGAAAAGGAGGTCCAGGAGGAGGAGCGCAAGTCCTACATTGTCGAGGCGCAGGTGCAGAGCGGCACGCAGCTCGTGAAGATCCTTCCCTACATGAACCAGGTGAGTTCGGACATTGCGGACGTGGTCGGGCTGCAGACCTCCATCATGGCGCGGTCCACGAAGGCCAAGGAACGCCGTGTGCTGCACGTGGCCAGGAAGAAGGTGCAGGACCTGGCGTCCACCATCCAGGTCGCCAAGCCGAAGACCGCCCACGCGCTCCTCGTGTCCTACCTGAAGGAGCAGTTCGTGTCGGGGAACTTCTCCGTGCTCGACTTCTGCCCGCAGCTCGTCGATGAGCTCACGCAGAGCTTCGTGGAGACGAACAACGTGGAGAAGTTCGCGGTGAAGTTTCTGCCGCAGGCTGGTGTGGACGGCGAAAAGAACCCGGGCCGTATGGAGTTCGCGATCAGTGAGGAAAAAGTCGGGGAATACAACGCGAAGCTCGACGGCATCTGCGAGGAGATGAAGGACGGCGACAAGTTCGACGTTGTGCTGGTGCACTCGGGTGAGGTCCTGAAGTCCAAGGAAGACGTCGAGTTGTTGGTGAAGACGCTCGCGGAGGAATCGAAGAAAACGGAGGAGTTCCAACCGTCGTTCATCGTCGTCGCTACCGACCTGCGCACGAAGAAGGGGAGCGATTCCGCAGCTGCGCTGGCCGCGACCGGTGTCGTGAACGACAGCGCGTTGCTGCGCATCGTGGCTTCGAACGCCGGCGCGGGAATTGAATTCGCACTGTACAAGACCGTTTCCGGAGACGCCGATCTCCCCAGCGCCGCCGTGCAGGAATTTTCGGGTGCGGACGGACTTATGTCGGGGGCTGGACAACAAGCAGCTCCCGCAAAAGAGGGGCAAGAAGAAGCCGCTGCTGCGAAGAAGGCCACCGCTCCGGTCCAGTTCATCCGCCTGTCCGACGACTGCTTCTGCCGCGAGCACATCTCAAAGTTGTCGGCATTCATCGGCGAGCTTACCGCTGACGAGTCGCTGAAGAAACTCTACCTGCTCTCGTCGTCCGCCGGTTTCCCGGGTTTCCTCAAGTGCCTGCAGCGCGAGCCCGGTGCCTACGCCAAGATCCGCGGTGTGCACCTTGTCGCGAGCAACAACGCCTCCATCGGGTACTCTTCCAATGTGACGGAGGCTTTGGCCGCCGCTTTGCAGCCCGTCGCTTCTACCGACGCCCGCTTGGTGCGTCTGGACGTGAAGACCGGAAGGCTCTCCGTCGAGTTGTCCAGCTATGACGAGAGCGAGAAGAAGTTCCCCGCACCGTTCGGCCGCTTCCTCACCTTCCCGCAGCCGGGGAACCTGGAAGCGTTCAAGTGGAAGGCGCACCCGCACTTTTCGGTACTCTCCCTGGGTGACGACGACGCCGTGAAGAACTCGCTGGAGGGGAGAATCCTGCTTCCCGCGGTAACTTCGGTGCAAAGGTCGTACTCGAAGTCCGGGACCGACAGTGGTCTGCGCGGGTCGAGTATCGAGGAACTCGCGGAGGAAGCGAAGAAGTGCACGCCGCCGCTCGGAGACACCTGCGCCTCCGTGCGCACCGAGATGCAAACCGACAAGTACGAGCTTTCCCTGCCACTGGGTCTGACCCGGGGGTCGGAGAACATGAAGCGCACGGGCTCGAGCGGAAGTCTGCTGGGGAGCTTGTTCGGGGCCGCGGGTGTCTCGACGGACACCAAAAACGACGAGAAGGCGAAGAAGGAGAAGTCGCCAGAAAACACCACGACCGCGAAGCGCGACATTTCGCCGAAGACCGCGCTCTCCAAGGGCGCGATGAAGGCTGCGCAGCTGAGTGAGGAGGAGCTGCTCGCGGAGAGCCTGCAGCAGCAGTACCTCGCCACCCTCACCGCGTCGACGCTGAAGGACTTGACCCTGTACAACAACGCCCAGAAGCAGAACCCCCTCCGCTACGTCGACGTTTCCTTCGCCGCGTTGAACTTCCGCGACGTCATGCTCGCGTACAACAAGATCGACAAGGACGCGCTGGTCGGGCACTCGAAGGTGGGCGACGGGTTCGGCCTGGAGTTCGCGGGGTTTTATCGGAAGTCCGATTTGGAGGCCCAATGCCTTCAGCAGGGGGACCTGTTTTCCGCCCACCACGGCACCGACAACGACAACGACCAGCTGCGCGTGAAGGTGGTGGGGCTCACCTACAACTCGCTCGCGTCGAAGGTGACCGTCCCGTCCAACCTGGTGTGGGAGCTGAAACCCACGCAGAGCCTGCGCGAGTTCGCGACCGTACCTTGCGTGTACGCCACCTGCTACTACTCGTTGCTCGTGCGCGGGCAGTTCTCGCCCACCACTTCGGTCCTGATCCACGCGGGTGCAGGTGGCGTCGGCCAGGCCGCGCTGTACATTTGCCTGAAGCGCACATCCAACCCGAACCTGATCTTCACCACGTGCAGCAGCAAGAAGCGCGCGTACCTGATGGAGAAGTTCGGCCACCTCGGTTTAGTTGAAAAGAACATCGGCAACACCCGGGACTGCAGCTTCGAGAACCTGGTCATGCAGCGGACCGGGGGGCGGGGCGTCGACATCTGTGTGAACAGTTTGTCCGACGATAAACTGATGGCGTCGGTGCGGTGCGTGGCGCCGTTCGGGAGGTTTTGCGAGATCGGAAAGTACGACTTGATGCAAAACACCGGCCTGGGCATGCACTGCCTGCTGAAGAACGTCTCCATCATGGGCATCGATCTCGACCAGATCCTGAACCAGCCGGCGGAGTGGGCGATCGTGCACAGACTCGTGCAGGAGGGCCTGAACAGCGGCGAGGTGGAGCCGCTGGACGTCGGGGGTTGCTTCCCGACCACGCAGATCACGGAGGCCTTCCGCTTCATGGGTGCGGGCACCCACGTCGGGAAGGTGCTGCTGTCGTTCGAGAATCAAGGTAGTTCCACAACTTCCTCTGCGCAGAGCGACAGTTCCGATCCCACGCCGGACAACGCGTCGTCGACGACGGCGGGCGTCACCTCCCGCACCGTGTCCGAGCAGGGTTCAGTGGCGAACGCGTTCCACCCACCGGCGCGAGCAGCAGAGGACGCCCGCCAGCTGTCCGGGGAATCGAACTCGTCAGCGCGCATCGGTAGCTCCTCCTCCGCGGACAAAGTTGCCGACACGCCGAACTTCACGCCGAAGGATCCCGCGAACGACGTCTACGTAATCATTGGTGGACTCGGCGGCTTCGGCCTCGAACTGACCCAGTTCCTCGCGTCGAAGGGCGTCAAGAACCTCATCCTGTCCTCGCGGGGGCGGCTCCGCAACGGGCTGCAGGCCAAATACCTGACGGAGGTCGCGGAAAAGTATCGGTGCAACATCTCCATCACCAATCTCGACTTCTCCGACCGGAGCGTGACCGAGAAGTTTTTATCGGCCAACCGGAACGTGTGCGGGTTCTTCAACCTGGGGATGGTGCTCGCGGACGGCCTGTTCAAAACCATGCAGGGCTCGCAGTGGGCCACCCCAATCCTCGCAAAAGGCGTAATCACCGAGAACTTCGACCAGGCGGCCGCGAAGTTGAATCTCCACTTCGACCACTTCGTTTTGTTCTCCAGCGTGTCTGCCGGCCTCGGGAACGCCGGGCAGACCAACTACGGCTTCGCGAACTCCGAGCTCGACCAGATCGTGCGACTGCGCAACGCGGCCGGCAAAGCCGCTTTGTCCGTGCAGTGGGGCGCGATCGGCGACGTCGGCGTTCTGTCCCGCGCCAGCAAGAAGACCGGGCTCGTGGACGCCATCCTGCCGCAGGAGATTTTATCCTGCCTGGCGGAGCTCGAGAAGCTCCTGGCCGCGAACGAAACGGGCGTGCACACGGTGTACCTGACGCCGAAGCGGATGAAGGAGGAAGGCGGCAGCGTGGACAATTCCGTGCCGCTCGTGGACAAAGTCATCGAGATCGTGGGCGCGAAGAACCCGAAGGACAGCGCGACGCTGGAGATGCTGGGCGCCGATTCCCTGCAGTCGATGGAGATCCAGTCTCTGATAAAAATGCGGACGGGAGAGAAGATTCCGATGGACAAACTATCCAAAATGACGGTGAAGATGCTGCGCGAAATCGAGGCGTGAGTCGCTGTAGACCTTGCATACTGTATGAAACTCATGGGAGAAGCGATTATAGCGGACGATACCGTGATGCAAGAGAAGTCGATACGGTGATGTACGCGGAAAAGTTGGTGGAAATAAGTTCGACGAACGACATAGTTACGGCGACTCTTTTGAGCAAGCACCGGCTCTGCCCTATGCCACTCGAAAACAGTGTATTACTATAACTAAATCTGGTCTGCAGGCGGCTTCCTCATTTCATGGCTAAGGTAGCGTCAGCAGACCGGGCGTAATTGGCATTGTGCCGTTCGACGGCCTTTTGCTGGTTACTGTGTGCAGAGCAGTGTCTAGCGTGAAAAAAAGAGCATGACAAAGATAGAATTTTATAAAAGAATTTCTCCAAAAACAAAATACATGCACAGTACGAGTTCTTTTACCTATTCTTCACTTTTTGGCGAATGGTGCGCGGGGTCCTCACCTCAAAGAGCATCGCTAGACGTGCGACCTACTTGATGCACCTCATTAACGCATTCCAGTCTATCAAAGGCTGAGAATATCATGAAGAGAGCCTCATTTACCTATTTCGTCACTTTTCGCTCGCTCATTTTACGTACTGTTACCTTTACCTACTGATAGTGCCACAACGAGGAAACGACGGCGGAGGAGTGTTTAGTTGGGGTCGAAATCGATAGGGACGGCGGCGGCTGCGCTCGCCTGGGAGCTGTGTAAAAAAATCATAATTATGGACGTTAGTCGCGGTCCAATCGATCCTGACCGACCATTCTTCCGACGGCTGTGGAAAATTTTTATTGCTTGAGCCGAAGAAGGACGCGATACGGAAATTCTTGCGCTGCGTTGTATCGTGAGCCACGGCAAAAACCCATCCGAAGGTTAACTTTGATTTGCAGCACTGAGTACTTACTTTATTGCACTGAACAAGTTTTTAAAAAATCTTCTTTTTCGAAAAGCTACTTAGTCACACTCCATCGGGAGCCGTGCCGTAGAACGGTGTCGAGCTCCTTCTAAAGTAAGTACAATCTGCGCGAATACTTACTGCTACTTCTTTTCGAAGGCTAAGAGACGGTGGTAGAGGTAAGTAGTAATTACTCGAGCTTATTATGCAAACAGATTCGCCATCTGTACGGGGGTCATTGCATTTGCGCGAAATTAATGGCGCTGGAAGCGATGACTCGTCAACTTGGTTCAGGGATCTGTGTGGCTCGCATACTGTTGTATCCTAGTATGCTTTGCAAGTGCCCATCGTTTCGCGCGCGAAAATTACATACAGGTGAACAAATCGAGCTCTCTCGATTCACTAACCGAGTGGATGAAGGCTTTGCTTTCAGAAACTTAAAAGACTCTTTGTCGCTGCACCTTTTTTGCCGGACATACTTTGCATCTCCGTAGCACTTTGCTGCGATCTGAGCTTTCTCGCATTATAAATTCTCTTCGTTGATATCGGCTTCCTTGTCCGACGAGGGGCGCGATTTCATCGTCACGCGGAAAACAAGAGTGTTCAAGTTGTGCTGCGTGTTGTTCGGAAGCCGGCGCGTGTGATCCTCCACGCGTTGACTCCTTCTTGTGACCCTGACCGGGTGATCGTGGTTCCGACGCACTTATTTTTAGAACGAGCCCGATCTGCTTCTGTTCATGGGGATGGGCCGCTCCCTCGAAGACGCCGATCTTAAAAACATAATGCAGCACCCAGGAAGCCGCTACCGGCCCGCCTGTTAGTCGTCCATGCCGGTCCGTAATATGCGGCGCGTTCTCGTCCGCATAATCGGATCGTGCGTGCCCGTGTTTCGGCTCTTGCTTCTAGCGCCCCCAGAGAGCCGCGGCCAAGAGCAAAGTCCACAGACCGCCGACAGCGGCAGCGACATCAAGGACACCCCCACCCCCTCGAACAACAAGCTGCTTCAGTCGTACTACACGTTCGGCGCCGACCGCTACGCCTGTGATGGTCAGTGCATGTGGTGCTCCGGGTCCCACGCGCACGCCCGGTGGAGCCGCATCCGCGAGGTGCTCACAACCTACAAGGAGCGGCACGACCGCGCCGTCGCGACGAACGACTACACGTTCGCGCAGGCCTGGCACTTCGAGTTGCAGGAGTTGCTGGACTGGAGCTGGGACCACCACAAGTTCGAGTGCATCCCGGGTATCATCAACCTGCGGCTCGCGAGCTACGGGTACACGCCGCTGACGCAATTCACGGAGAAGACCGACGACGTGATGGACTGGCTCATCCAGTTCAACGCACACACGGGAGCCTTGGATTTGCTGCAGTCGGCGTGGCCGCAGCTGCTCCAGGGAGGCTGGCCGATCTTTATGCTCCTCGACGAAGTGTCGCGCAAGCTGCGAGCATTTTTGGAAGCGGACAGAATAAGCTTAGGCGACAGCAGCAGTGCGAATGATGGAGCTGTTGAAACTTCTAATCTCCCAGCGGGTCCGAGTAGTAGTTCCCGTTCCCAGCAAGGTGGCGGGGAAGCCGAAGCTCCTTCCAACTACCCGAAGCTGTGGAAGAAGTCCCTTTGCGACGCGCAGGACGCGGGCACTCCCTTCGTCGAGGAGTACTGGGGCTTGCTAAGGACGCTGCTCGACCGCGGCAGCAACCTCGAGCTCGGCCATCACATGGGCCTCGTTTTGAAGCGGCCGAAGTGCGACGTCGGTCTCGCCACCGCCCTGTTGGGGGTGGCGTCCGAGCTGATTGAAAGGCACGAGATCTACATGAGTTCCATGGAAGAGCTGCACAACGTGATTTTTGTACTGGTGACCGCCGCCCAGGACAGCGTCATTGGCTACAGCAAGGGCCGCAACGACATCAGTTTGTGGTTCGACCTGCTCCTCACGAAGTGGCCGCTGTGGAAGATGCTGGACAAGTTGTCCTGTAAAGCCTCCGCACTGCCCTGCGTGGTGCGCTCCGAAGTAAAGTGCTACTCACCCTTGACGAGGCAGTACGTGAACTGTAACGAATTTTACGAACGGCCATCGTGGAAGCCGAACTACGCACTGTGCGGGGAGCACGATACTTGCAAACTGCTGAACGGTACGAACAATTTGAACTTCACCTACTACGACACGGTCTCGTGCGTGAACTGGCGCTCGCCGCGCGTGGGGAAGGAGCTGGTGCCGTTCCTGCGGCACCTCACGCACGACGACGAGATGCGGGTGTGCTCGCAGTGCGGCCAGGACGGGGTGCTGCGAACGATCTTCAAGCATGTGCGGTTCGCGGCGACGCCGGTTTTGGAGTACAAAACGGAGGAGGAGAAGATGCGGTTTGTGCAGGGTGCTGCGGCCGCGGCGGCAAAAGCGCGGGCGCTGGAGGCGGGCGGGGTGGTTCCGCGGGGAGGGGGAAAGGTTTCGCCCGTGAACGGGCTGCAGATGGGTGATTTGGCAGGGAGCGCCAGCGGCGCCGCGGGCGGCGAGAGTGACCCCAAAAGTGCGGACGGACCGGGCTCCGACGTTTTGCTGAACGGCACGACGCCCGCCGGCGACAAGTTGCTTTCCTCGCTGGAGGCGCCGCAGACGTCCATCTTCGGCGAGAAATCAGATGAGCTCGAGGCGTACGCCGCTACCCTGTTAAAATCGAAAAACCACGTGTACGAGCAGCCGTTCTTCATCGAGTTTGGGGCACGGAAGCCGCACATGCTCAACAGCGCGTGGCTCCGCGAGCACTGCGGCTGGCGCGGCCTGCTGATGGATTTCCAGCCCGGCGGCACCAGGCACGGCGGCTGCGGGCAGGGCTGCGTGGGGAAGGATCTAGTACAGAACGAGTTTGTGACCGCGGAAAACGTGAACGATGTCTTCCGCAAGTACGGAGTGCCCCCGGAACCGGACCTGCTCACGATCGGTGCCTGGCTATTTTCGTGCCTGCTATAATCGAAAAGTGTGTAGTACTAGTCGTCCGTCATGTCCTCCATCGCTTGTGCATGTTTAATAGGGCCAGTATGTATGGATATGGAACGAATCTTCATGCTAATAATGAGTGCTAGTAACAAAAAAAGATGAAAACGAAAAGCTTCGCCTCAGATATCGACTTCAACGACTACTGGGTGTGGCGCGCGGTACTCGACAAGGGTGAGTTCCAGCCACGCGTGGTCGCCGTGGACTACAACGCGGATCTGAACCTGGAGGAGTCGAAGGCCGTGCACTACGACGCCAACTACGAGTGGGACGGGACCCGGTACACCACCGCAAGTCTGCACTCGTACTATCTGCTTGCGCGGAAGTACGGTTACGAATACGCGTACAACCTGGAGATGGGCTCCCACGCGTTCTTCATAAGGCGAGACCTGCTGCACCCGGACGATTGGGGCCTTCCGATCCGTGCGGTGCGAAAACTGAGCCACAAAGCCGACTACTCCAACCGACCCTTCGTGGACACACTCTTCGCAAACATCGTCGCGCCGAAAAAGTGATAAGTATTTGTGAGCAAGTTGTGTTCCGGGTTTGAGCTGCTTCCGTACGATGTCGACGAAAAAACAAATCTAACGAAAACCGGTCGAGATTTATTTCTGGGATTTACACATAGAAAAGACTGAATGTTGCGGTTGAATGCCTGATCATGGTCGGCTCGCTATCTGCGGCGATGTATCGCTTTCCGCGGGGACCAAGTGAGCAGGCCTTATTACACCGGCAGTGATCGTAGTGACGTAGTGCTGGACAACGCGGGTCGCTGCATCGGACGTACAAAGTTGTGTGTTCAAACGTGGTTTTCGTTTGCGTTGACCATGTCGTGCAGTAGGTGCAAGAAATCCAAATCCTTTGAAACAAAATCAGGTTGCCACGCATCGCGATTGAATGACTCGGGCAATGATACCCACAAAAAAGTAGCGCTACCGCAGCACGAAAGCGATGGTTTTGAACAGAAAATGTACCCTACTTATCTCGTCGCGTAGCGACGAAGACCGCAAATGAAGACTTAGCACGAGCGAATTTGGAGCAGTGGCGACTCAGGGGCACAAGTCAATGACTTTTTTACGACCATAAATAATGTATATGTATCGCTCATCCTGTTTCTGACATCCTGCATCAAATGTCTGGTTCTGATTGGTTGTTTCTTTCATTTGCACGACTAGATTTTTCCGCTCGCGTTCCCCTCCCACCACGCCATGGTACCTTAGAGCCGCTTCCTCTCCATTCGCACTCTGCCCGTGACGCTGGTGCTTCGACTGCAGTCGCTACCGTTTCCAGCACCTCGCATCGATCCCCAGAGCCCGCACGTACCACTACAACGCAGCAAAAAAGCGTTTGCCTCTTCTACTGCAGTTCCTCCACATGCTCATGCTGGGAGAACACGTCGCGCAGTAGCGCCAGAACGTAAATATCAACGACTTGCTTGCCTCCACCGGGAGCTCGGCAGAAAGCCAACGAAAACCGAATTGAGCACAGCAGCGAAGAAGCGATGTCGTCGTGGAACCCTCCGGAGCGGCTGCGGTCTACGCAGAAAATGTACTCTCTGGGCATCCCCCGCACGGCTGAACTCGGCTCGCGGACGATCCTGCTGGAGGGTCCGCGGCGCAGCCGCCTGCTGGTTCCGTCCGCTGGCCCGAAGGAGGTCGGATCACCAAACACTGTCGGGTCGCGCTCGTCGCTGGTGCAACTACACTCCCCGGAAAAATCCCCCGGCCTTCACACGAAAGACAAAAGCAGCCATCAGAAGTACGACCTGGGAGGTGCTGCTGCGCTAGGTAGTAGCAGTAGTTCTGCCTCCAATACTTGCCGAAATTATGGGACGAGGACAAGCTCGTCCAGATCGGCGTCGGGTAGAAAATTAACGAGCGACAAGTCAAAGTCCCCCAGAGGTGGTGCTGGGTCTTCTGGGAATAGCATCAGCGTGGCGGACCGCATCCGCGCTTTCGAAAAAGGCGCGGCCCCCGAAACCTTGCCCATAGCCGCACCAGGCGAGAAGCCAGCAGGGGGAAAACAGTCGTCGCCAAGATGGAACAGCTCCACGAAGATCGGTACCTGGCGAATATTTTCTGCTGGCGGACTCGCTGGCCTGATGTTCGGTTCTTTGACTGATTTAAAGTGTATCAATCTTCATCAAATAAATTCACACCAGGTTCTTTCGCGGGCAAGTCTCAGACGGCGCACTCCTTCAGCCCGAAACCGACGAACGGCTACGCGAGCGGCCGCGGTTCCACCGCACACTCCAGGACCGTCGGCGCTTCTTCATCTTCTTCGTTGCCCCGGTCCGATACTGGGGGTGCATCGATCATGACCGTCAGCTCGTTTCTGCAGCCTCCGGTCTCGGAATTCGACTCTCCGACACTCACTGGGGCGAAGAAATTCTCGCGCAGTTTGTGGAGTCAGCAGGGGGTGGCAAATCCACCACCGGACAGACAGCCGAGCCTCGGGAAGGGCAAGATGAGCAAGTCACTGCAGGAGCAGCAGGATGAACGCGCCGAAGAGGGGAGGGACCGCACGAGCTTCCGCTCGCCGGTGCTGGTGAAATCAAGATGGCCGCCAGAAAAGCGGCCGTCCCCGCCCACCGTTTCAACACCAGGAATTGCAACGGCTTCGGCCTCCCGGTCCCCTCCGGCCTCCGTCTTCGCGCCACCCTCGCGCGCCACGCCTAGGTCGACGCCGTCACCGTCCGCGTCCCAAACCAGCCTCGTGCAGCAGGCAGTGGAGCGGCTCTCACGAACATCTTCGAACGGCGCCGCGAGCGCGAGTGACGTCGACAAGGAAAGGGGGAAAGAGGTTGTTCGTGAACACGACTCCTCGACCACCGCTGGAGGTAAAACTGAGATTCTGGCCGCTCTGCGGAGCCTGCGACCGGTAGGTTCCACCGTTTCGAGCGCGTCGACGGTGACAACGACCGCGTCCATTGCCTCAAGCAGCGGCAGTGTGCTTTTCGGGCAGGCTGCAGGTCGCGCTGACAGTGGTGTAAGCATCAGCAGCCCGTCGTCGCCGTTGACAGCACTACCGGAAGATAGAAATCAGGACAGCTGCCAGGGAAAGATGCCAGGAGTGACCTCCGGAGAGCAGACAGCGTCGCGAAGTACGGAGCAGGCAGCGGCGCGCAACACGGAACAGGACGGCGGGGCTGGGCGATGCACCACACAGGACGGAGCGGTCACGCGAAGGCGGGGATCGACTTCGTTTGGCTGGTCAGCTTCACACGCATCGTTGAGCTCGAGTGCCAGTGGCGCTGTTTCTCCAGCTTATGATGCTGTTTCCGCCAGCGCAAGTGCTCAGAAACAGGCGTCGCCAGGACCCGGACCAGTGGCGCCAAGTAGAGATGCAGCGTCCGCCAGCCCGTCGAGCCCCGACCCACTGCTTTGTAGCACAGCAACGATAAACGCGGCCTCGTCAAGAACCTCCGATGCGGTGTCCGCTGCGCGTTCGCCCGGCGACTCGGTGTTTGGGGGCAAGCAACACTGGCGAAGATCATCACTGGTTGTCGAGAACACGGCACCGAAGCGGGACAGCAGCAGGACCAGCCGAGAGAGCAGGCTGATCAAAAAAAGAAGTACAAAGACAAGTGTGACGTCATCACGCGGTAGTTCGAGGAGGAGCAATCGCTCGAGAGCAAGCAAAGCCTCGTCGAGGGCGTCGAATCGCAAGAGCCGCCAAAGCGGTCGCGACAGCAGCAGCAGCAGCTCCTCGTCGTCGAGCTCGTCGGATTCCGACTCGTCCTCCGATGACGACGGCCGAAGCACACCAGAACGGTCGCCGCGGAACTCGGCCCAACAATCCCCGCTCGAGGAGAAAACTGGCTTGGCAGCTAAGCGATGCTCGATAGGCATTGCGGATGATAAAGATGCTCGTGGTGGTCGGGGCGAGGACGCATCCCGGAGGTACCGCAACTTCTTTCCACGTGCTTGAGAATTTTTTGCTTGCTTTTCCTTGATTCTGGGAATTACTGCATCTTTCTTCTTCGCTGCTTCTGCAAAGCGAAGAACCCAACAAATACAAAAGGTTGTCCACCGCTTCCAGCTGTTTGTCGTTCGATCCTTGGGAGGGTTACCCTCTTTACGAGGACATGATCCGCCGGTCCGTCTACAATCTTGGTTTTGACCCCGCCCTTTCCAACATTCCATCTCGGCCCGCGGAGCAAATCCGTTCGAAGGAGGGCGCCCGCGCAGACGCGCAGCTGGAGGACGTGCTGAAGATGTTGAATGACGCAGATCCGAAGCGGAACAACGGCCGAAAAAGCAGCAAGATACTGTATGACGGCATCAGCGGGGGCGCGGGGGGCGTCGGCGGTCAGGAACTGGAACTGAATTCACAGGGGGAGCTCGACTTCGGAGTGTTTGGCGGGGATGGCGCGCTGTGCGGAGCCAACGGAGCGGTTTCGTTCGGATTCTAGTATTAGATGACCCGCCGCGGTGGGCGGGCAGAATCGATGTCGCATGGTGTATTAAGTAGTGCTTGCACGTTCTTGTGTGAGTGTGAATGTGATAGTGATTATTATATCACTGAGGCATGGGCTCAACATATTCTTTCAAGGCCGGGCACCCATTTTTTCTGCGAACTGTTGTCGTTTTCCTTGAGAAAACAGGTATCGATTGGCATCGCGCTGCGGCGCAGTTGGAGTCCGATTTGCGTTCGGGAAAGATAGAGATCGAGAGCTGCCACAAATGTACCGTAGATTTTGTTTTTGGTCTCACGAGGAGGAGAGCCGCATTCTAAGTTGCATGCGACTTTTCGGCTGAAGTTCGGGAGAAGAAGTCGGAGGCGATGAACTCCCTGAAGGGATCCTGTGTGGACCTTCGAACAAATGACGACAGGGCTGGTTGCCCGAGTTCTCCGTTTGCTTCGCTTTCGTAGCGCACGTGGCGTCGATGTAGTATACTTACAACCAATCATCGCCGGAGGGTGATCCAACCCGACTGGTGAATCACTTGAGCCACGAAGGCTATCACCGTGCTCGCGTTTTTCATCGCAAAGGTCAGAGTGTCAGGCTCTTTTCAGCTTCATGATGCGAATATAACGCGCACAATCCTCGTCCCGTGACGAAATAAGTACTTAAACCAACAACCGGAAACAGCGAAAGTTGCGCAAATTCAAAAATTTTATTGCACAAGGTTGTCGTGGGGTAGTTGGTGGTGGGGGGCCCTCGTGGGTTGTTGTCGTGGGTCTTCGTGGGGGATCGTGGGTTGTCGTGCCGCCCGGCCCAGCCTTGTAATAGTAATTTTTAGTGCCTTGCTTAGCAATAGCAGTAGCATCTTGATCTTACCCTAACTGATTGATCGTCTAGCTTAAGGCACGCGTGGTTCTGGTTCGCAGCCCGCAGCTCCCGTGTTTTTATATTTAGTATAAAGCTTACAGTACACAGCTTCATCTTTCTTCCAAGATGTCAGCTCGAACGACAAGCACAGCGGACGAGTCAGGGGCCACAAGTGTGCGGGGGGCCACAAGTGTGCCCTCGATCAGGGGCTACAAGTTCAGTGGCATCCCGGATCTTTTTGGTGGACCGCAACCGCGAACGTATGGAGGTGGTGCAACCGCTACCGCACCCGCAACCGCACCCGCAACCGCACCCGCAACCGCAACCGCGCCCGCACCGGCATGGAGGTAGATCCTGCAGCACGTTTGTTTCCGTGATTAATAAATTACTGCTAGTTCTTCTTGCTGGAGGTGGGCACCCATCTCTGATGAGCAAGTGCGTAGACTTACTGTAGTTTCCGCCAGAAAATAAAATGGTCAGTGAATTAGTGGTGGAGGTGGAAAAATCGCAATGACTACACTTCTGTCGTCACTCTCAGCCCGAACACGGTAGTCAAGGAGATAACCTCGCTCCGAAAAGAGGTGGAAAGCAAAGCGGACAAGAAGGACCTGGAGGAGGTGGAAAAGAGGGTGGGGCGCCTCGAGCCGCAGGTGGCCGCCTTGTACGCCGAGTCGCAGAAAGCGGCGGAGCAAAGCCAAAGGAAAACGCTTTTCGGCCTCTGTGACAATTTGCAGCAGCAGATCGGCACCATCAACCGCGACTCAATAGAGTTCCGGGAGCTCTACGAGATGAGCTCGCATATGCTGATGCTCGGCCGCGATATCGTCAATGCGCGGAAAATATTTGTGGTATTTTTAATGGGTATAGTCGTGTGCTTGATATTGATAACGCACTCTTCGTTTTCAATTTCACCAGTCCGTGACGAATTGGTCCGGATTGCGACCGACAAACTAATGCCTTCCATTGACTTTCTAACCAGCGCCGCAGCGAGACGGAGGCCATGTGGAGCTTGCTCTCGCAGATCGACGCCTACGACACCGTCCGCTTCCAGTTTATCCTCGGGCAGACCTTCGCCAGCGACGCCGTCACGATTGAGAAGTGTAAGGAGGTTTGGGCAAAAGTGCACCGAGAAATCTGGATGGTCCTGGGTAACTGGGGAGTGGCGCTCACCCCCCAGGAGACGCGCGCGATCCAGAAGGTCGACGCAAGCATCCAGCAGATCACGGGCACACTTCCTGCCGAGGAAACGATCCGGACGACGGGCCCCTGGACGCAAAACAAGGCGGACCGGTGGATCAATTTTGACACAGACCTTGACACAGAAGTGAGACCTTGATACAACTACAACAGCGCGGGGTCGCTGGCTGCAACGAGGAAGAAGCGCGGGACCAAGAACGGCGCCCCTGCGTGCTGAAGTTGGGCGGAGAGCGAATGCGTTTAGCTGTGAGGGAATTCTGCGTCTAGATCTATGTATAGCACTTTACTTTCTGTTTCTTACTTTCTTTTTGTTTGGGATCGACTTGAATGCCGGTTGTCTTTTCAGAACTTGATCGCTCGTGATTATTCGTTATTCTGCCTCTTCTGCTCGTTCTACGATTAGTAAGTGACTAAATCCATATCGATCCATTCTAACCCTAGTACCCGATCTACGGATATAAAGTGAAGAGCTCTACTCTTCGGGCCACAGTGCCACGTGATCCAGTAAGCCCCACTTCTTTGTGCTGTACACTGCAAAACGAAGCCGAGTGCTGCTGTGCTGGTGGTGAGTGAACATGTCCGTGGCGAGGGCGAGAACACGACTACTGTACGACTCATGCAGGTTGACTAGGCGCTTCCCGCACTCTTTCAACTCTTACTCTTCGACTTTACAAACTCGGCGCTTTTTACTTCTTTCGGTAGCTAGCTCGATCTAGAAGCGTGTAGCTCACGCACTCTAACTATGGGAATGTCTGTGTGTTCGAGTTGCATTCGTGGTGGGTCTTCTCTCCGGCCCTTTGCAGCTACTCATGCATGCAGAGTGAGGGAGAGACGGCGCACAGTGTTTTCTGAATCTGAAGGACGGCGAAGTGTGCTGGCGGCTTGCACTGCTGAAATTAATTCAGCTTCTGTCTCTGTGGTTCGGTAGAAACAATACGCCTTCGCTTCATCGCAGAAAGGGACAGAGTCGCACAGAGCGACAACTACCAGGTAAAACAGGTTCGAGCAGGATCGAGCGTTGGAGAAGAAGTGGCTTCCACGGAGAGTTGTAAGTAGCCGCGGTAATTGTCTTTGGCCTCCTCTGGCTCTGTCGGCCGTCCATTAGCACCATAGAAGAGTAGGCAGAGCGACCTATTCTTATACATTGTAGCGAACTGATGTGGCAATGGCATCATCTTCCTTGAATTCATGAGTGAAGCCAGGACCGCCGAAAAAAAAATGTCAGACGCGTGTAATCCCGTCAGGGTTCAGATCCTCATCCCGAACGGGGACGAGGTTTGCACACTGCTCCTTGAAGAAACGACCAGCATCGGCGACGTGAAGAAGTTCGTCCGTTTGTCCAAGAAGGCATACCTGCTCCCGGCACCGCGCTTCATGGTCTGCTTTCAGGCAAACGACTCCAGTGGCGACACGATCGACGATACCAGAACGCTGGAACAGCTACGGCCGGACGTGTGGGGCGACGGCCAGACACCTCAGATCCGTCTGCACATGGGCTCGAGACCGATGCGGGTTCTCTTCATGCACGAAGGTAGCGATCCGAACCGGCGTGACGTTGTCGCGATCCTGAAAGCGCTAAACGAGGACGGGGCTGGGGCTGAGTCGCTCAATTCTATTCCTGCGGCCAAGGAAAGGTGCTTGCGCGCAGTGGGTGCGTATGGAAAAAGCCCGGGCGACAGCCCCTCCTTGCCAGCTTCGTCAGTCGACTGCATTCAGCAGTCGACTGTCGCGATGCAGCTGTCTTTCTTCTGGCACACCGAAGTAGACGAAGTAGACTGCATGGAGCGTTTCGCAAAGGAGGCAAGCAGCTTCGACGTGATTGTGGTTGGCGAGTCGGACCCGGACGTGGATGATCAATACGGTGAGTCGCGGTCGCACTGCCGCATGCTCGACTCTCTGCGTCGCCATGTCCTACACAAGAAACTGCAGGGAGGATGGGTAATTCTTCAGGGAAAAGCGGGCACCAACGATCCGAGAAAGGCGCACATCTGCGGATACCTTCCTTACCTCGGACCGATCGTACCGAGCCAGTACAGTCTGTCGACTTACGATAAGTTCCTTTCCGAGAAGGATCCCGCGATCGCGAAAGAACACTGGGCTTTTCCCGCCCGGCCGCTTTCGCCGGAGAATCCGGATTTCGAGCGGCTTTTCCCAGGGATCGACGTCGCGTCGATTGCAGATGAGCTCTACGGCGACTTCAACTGCTGGTCGTGCGAATCCGTTCCACTCAGCATGGCCTTCTTCGACCTGAAAACCGGCTACGGCGCGCCCGTGATTTCGCGCGTGGGGATTCTGCACGACGAGGAAATGCGCAAACGCGAACCAGCGATCAGGCTCGCCGAGGAGTTCGATGCTGCGTCCGGTACCGCAGACGACCTCGCTGTTTGCTGTCAAATCGATCCCTACACCCGGATTACCTGCTTCAGCATAAATGCAAACAGAGCCTATCCGGTTGCGCATCCGGGGTTCGGTCCGGACAGCGAGGACACTGAACTGATCGACCGGAAGAAGTTCGAAACACCGTTTGCACGAGTGATCGCGGCGCACATCCAGGCGGCTTATCGCGAAATGGAATTTGAAAAAGTGGAGGAGCTTTTGCTGACGTGGTTTCCGATTGGGAGCAGTGTCGAAATCCACAGCATCCAGTCACAACCCGCGCTGAACGGCCAGCGCGGTGAGATCGAAGCAAAAGCAGAAAAAGCAGGGCGGTTGGGGGTTCGTCTGCAAGGGGCGACCAAAGCTTTGAGTCTGTCGATCGAGAACCTGATTCGCGCGACCGATTCGACGCCGGCCATAGCGAAAGCTAAGCCGGTCCCGTCGTCCTCGCCTGCCAGCTCCTCCTCGTGTTCATCTGTTGCAACCGAAGCAAAGAAAACACAGATTTTGCCAGAAGTAATGCTCTCGGCCGAGAAAGCGCTGGACCTGGACAACGGCTATTAGTCCAGCGGATTGGCACTGGATTTGGATTTGGATAAGAGCTTCCAACTGAAAAGTGAAAAGTCAAAGTGGAAGTGAGTCCTGCCTTGCTACGTATCGAAATCTCTTTCAGAAAGAATCCCGATCGAGATGCGCTCAGTATCGATCGCTGATGCGATATCATTAAAAGTTCTTCGAACAACGCTTGCTCCTCAACTTCGATTAGTACTACAAACGGTGCCAGTAGGTTGAGCAGCGCGAGCACTTCTAGTGGCGGGCGATCGTTAAGTCTCTCGATCGAGAACCTTATCCGCGTGGGGGAGCCGCAGACTGTCGGGGAAGTAGCGCAGGAGGTCATCAAAGAAACGGAGCCGCCCACCGCCGCGAAATGTGCGTCCGCGGAGGATTTAGACAACGGGTTCTGATGATCAGGAGTGACGGGGTCCGTACTGCTCGCGAGGTGCGAGAACAAGCTTGAGAGAGAGGCGCGAGAACAAACATGGCGGTCGCAGCTGGAGAACGACGTTGCCACAAAGTAGAAGTGCTGCAATTGTGTTGAGGGCTCTGCCCACGTATTACTACGAGATCGTGTTATGTTTTGCGCGCCACTTTCTCGAAAAAGAAGCGCGACCCCCCTTCATGAAGATGTGTCTGATATGCCGAGGGACAACGATGGACGCACAAAAAAGTGAGCACCACTACCAGGTAAAACAGGTTCGAACAGGATCGAGCGTTGGAGAAGTGGCTTCCACGGAGAGTAAGTTAGTAGCGCTAGTTGTCTTTGGCATCCTCTGGCTCTGTCGGCCGACCATTAGCACCATAGAAGAGGAGGCAGAGCGACCCATTCAATTGTAGCGAACTGATCTGGCAATGGCAGCATCTTCCTTAAAATCATGAGTGAAGCCAGTTCCGCCGAAAAAAAAATGTCAGACGCCTGTAACCTCGTCAGGGTTCAGATCCTCATCCCGAACGGGGACGAGGTTTGCACACTGCTCCTTGAAGAAACGACCAGCATCGGCGACGTGAAGAAGTTCGTCCGTTTGTCCAAGAAGGCCTACCTGCTCCCGGCACCGCGCTTCATGGTCTGCTTTCAGGCAAACGACTCCAGTGGCGACACGATCGACGATACCAGAACGCTGGAACAGCTACAGCCGAACATGTGGGGCGACGACCAGACACCTCAGATCGCTCTGCACATGGGGTCGAGACCGATGCGGGTTCTCTTCATGCACGAAGGCAGCGATCCGAACCGGCGTGACGTTGTCGCGATCCTGAAAGCGCTAAACGAGGACGGGGCTGGGGCTGAGTCGCTCAATTCTACTCCTGCGGCCAAGGAAACGTGCTTGCGCGCAGTGGGTGCGTATGGAGGAAGCCTGGGCGACAGCCCCTCCTTGCCAGCTTCGTCCAGCACTCAGCAGCCGACTGTCGCGATGCAGCTGTCTTTCTTCTGGTACACCTACCTTCAAAACGACGAAGACGGCGTCAAGCGTTTCGCAAAGGAGGCAAGCAGCTTCGACGTGATTGTGGTTGGCGAGTCGGACCCGGACGTGGTTCATCACGGTGAGTCGCTGTCGCACCGCCGCATGCTCGACTCTCTGCGTCGCCATGTCCTACACAAGAAACTGCAGGGAGGATGGGTAATTCTTCAGGGAAAAGCGGGCACCAGCGATCCGAGGAAGGAGTACCTGGGCGGATACCTTCCCTACCTCGGACCGATCGTACCGAGCCAGTACAGTCTGTCGACTTACCATATCATGGAGGGGCAGTGGAAGAAGGAGAACGATCCGAAGGCGTTCAGTTCCGACCCAACGTACATGTACAGTGGGGAGCTTCAGAAGAAGGGTCCCGTGAAACGCCACTGGGATTTTCCCGCCGTGCCGCTTTCGCCGGAGAATCCGGATTTCGAGCGGCTTTTCCCAGGCATCGACGTCGCGTCGATTGCAGATGAGCTGTACGGCGACTTCAACTGCTGGTCGTGCGAATCCGTTCCACTCAGCATGGCCTTCTTCGAGCTTGCAACCGGCTACGGCGCGCCCGTGATTTCGCGCGTGGGGATTCTGCACGACGAGGAAATGCGCAAACGCGAACCAGCAATCAGTCTCAGCGACGAGTTCGAGGCTGCGTCCGGTACCGCAGACGACCTCGACGTTTGCTGTAAAATCGATCCATACACCCGGGTTACCTGCTTCAGCGTAACAGCAAACAGAGCCTATCCGGTTGCGCATCCGGGGTTCGGTCCGGACAACCCGGACGCTGAAATGATCGACCGGAAGAAGTTCGAAACACCGTTTGCACGAGTAATCGCGGCGCACATCCAGGCGGC
>RXOD01004015.1:0-31773 GCA_005223375.1 Amoebophrya sp. AT5.2 | reverse complement strand
CGTCGCGGTTCCGGCACCGGGGGTAACTTGTTTATTTGGCGTACTCGACGTCGCCGTCGCGGTTCCGGCACCGGGGACAACTTTTGGCGTACTCGACGCGCTCTGCGCCTGTGCGAACGACGACGCACCAGAAGACTTCTTGTCACCTCGAGATTGACCTTTTTTTGATGGATTTGGTCCAGGTTCTGTGGCCTTGATGGGGTTGGCGGCCTGCTTGTTGTCGACTCTACTCATTGACATTGAGGATTTCTTGGTGTTGGTCACCGTCACCGCATCGCCCCTACCTCTCGCCGGCGGTCCCCCAACATCTCCTCTCTTAATCGGATTCGGATCCCCGATACTCGGATTCACACTCGGTTTCTCAAGCGCGTCCGCATTCACCTTTCCCTTTATTTTTGCGATCTCGTCCAGCAGGTTTTCTTCCTCCGCCTCGTCCGGCGGAAATATGATGTCGATCATCATTTCGTAGTCCGCGTTCCCACCGTCTTTCGCCCCCGTCGGAAAGATCGATTTCACAAATTGCTTCACGTCCTTGAAGGTGAACTGCTGGTTTTTCTTCACGCTATCCAACGCCCCAGCTGCAAATGTTCCCCTTCCAACCTTTTCCAGCTTGCTAAGGCTGTTGCTGAGGCCGTCCGCGAACTCCGCCGCTTTCCTCTTCGCGTCTTCTGTCGTCAGCGGGTTCTTCAGCTTCGGCAGGTCGAAGTTCCCGTTGCTCGCCGCCAGGAGCGCCTTTTCCATCGCGATGCGGCGCGTGTCCTGCAGCCGCCCGAACTCCGCCTGCTTCCGCGCCTTCTCGTCCCGCAGCACGATGCTGCCCTTGTTGCTCTTGCTGGTCATACCCCCCCCACCTTCTCCACCGCTCGGGTCGAACACGATTGTGAGCGAGAACGAGTCGGTGATCTCGTCCCGCCGCTTCTGCTTGGCGTCCGCGGCCCCGGGGACCTCGGAGAGTGCGCGCCACGCGGCCAGCTTGGGGTTGTCGTCCTCGTCCTCCTTGCTCCACTCGAACTTGTAGACCCCCGGGCCGCAGCCGTTCGACGAGAAACGCCGCCGCATCATCTGGTACAGCTGCGTCAACCGCTCGTCCACGGCCTTCAGGATGCCCACCTGCGAGATCTCGCCGTTGAAGTACCGCGCCTGCATGCCGTCGAGGCTCAGCGTGCCCCAGGGATCGCTCCCGCCCTTCTCCGCCAGCTTCTTCAGCAGCGCGTCGCGCGTCTCCGCCACACGCTGGATGGAACGGACGAAGGGAAAGGTGCGGCCGTGCGCGAGGAGGAAAGGTGCTGTTTTTAGGTTCAGGCTCGTTCGATCATGGGCGGGGCCGTCGAAGGAGGTGAGAGAGAGGAAAAATTGCAGAAAAGCTGCTGCTCTTCTTCTTGTGGAGAGGGGTTGATGAGGGCGGCGAGTTCGCGCGCAGGACGCGGAATCGGGAAACTTACACATCTTCGACAGCGACCAGATGAAGCGCAGCGGTTTAAAAGAACAGCGGTCGTCGACGAAGCTGGAGTAGAGACCCCCTACTGCGGAGGCACTGAGGATCATCGACGCGGCTTGCAGCGAGTACGAGAAGATATTGCATCATCGGCAGCGACAAGGAGACCGGCCCAGAGCAGGCTGCGACTGAACCCGGCGAAGGATAACTTTCGGACTCGGTGGTGGCTGATACCGGTTTTCGTTTTGGCGCTGCTCCGTACTGGAATCGTTTTTCCTTCCTTGCTTCGACGCAGAATGAGAATCCAATCATTCACGTAAAGAAACTAAAGAATTGTGTTTTAGCTTTGGCATTGGCATACTACCTTTACTTACTTGTTTTGGGCCCGAAAGCACAATCACGACTACGACGTCGACATCGATCTCTCAATGCGGGAACGAAGAACGAATCACCATCACGCAAAACCAGCCAGCTAGCCTAGCCTGGTCTTGGACTTGGACATGATGTTGGTCGACAACGTCGTACACGAACCGATAAGTAGTGATCCTCATCATGCCTGTGCATCTGATCTTGACGTTGCTTGATGATGATGATGAGGATGACCTCCAGATGATGCGGGGGGGCGATTTGCAACTGATTTTAGAATCTCATGCACGACCACGAGGACGAGCAGCACTCTCGTCCATCCTGTCCCTTCTCGTCGAGACATCGATCTCTCTGTCTCTCGCATCGATGATGAGCAGAACACCGGAAGCGACTTCTATGCGTACGCATCGCCGTCCCGCAACTCCGAACAGTGAAGATCCGGCCTGTTCTTATTTATCGAATCACGACGTCGACGCAGGCACAGTCATCCATCCTCCGGACACAGTTTGTTATCTATACCAGGTTGGTTTCACCAGCCCAAAATGCAAAATACCGCTGACACGTGTACCGCTTGGCGATATAAATTCTTGGACCGTGCCCGTGCTGCTCGAAATATGAAAGAAGTGACAAAACATCACAATTGTTGGGAAGGAAAAAAAAAAAATGTAAGTACTTTTAAATAATCGCTTTCGCGACATGATCCGCTGCTGGCACGCTCTCACAGCAGTATAATAACATGAGTAGCAGTGCTATACAGCATGCGCATGACAACTGGACGAATTCAATGGCATGGACATAGATAACAGAACAAACGACGAGAACTGGTGTAGCGTTAGTGGTTCGTGTGTAAGTTGTGTTTGGTTCGTAGTTTAGTGTGTTGAGTCCGCTCTCACAGCAGTATAATAACGCAAGTAAGTAAATGCATCTACGTCCCTACATGTAGCTAGTACTTGTAGTGATAGTGTAAACAAATACGAAGATTTTGATCGCGGGTGTTGTTGCGATTGGGATTGAGAATACAGCTTTGCGACTCCATCTCGACCGCGAGGTTGTTGTTACCGTCCTACAATGAATTACCAGCGGCTCCCTCTCGCATTGATTGGTTCCGATGAATCCCTATGCCTCCCAGAGCGAGCACAGCTCCCAAGTTAGTCTTAGTGCACTTTTTGGTTTTTAGCAGCCGCAGCCCGCGCAGCAGTTTCGGTTCTTCCCGCTGCTTTGGTTCTGCTTGTCCTTTGGCCTCTGTCCCACTTCCTGTGGCGTTTCTGGCACAAAGAAAGTGGCCGGGCCAGCATCGGAGCTACGCTGGCTGCCACCTGCTTCCCCGGCGCCAGTGCGTCTGCCCACACTCGGCTGACGCACCGAGCTCATCCGATAAACCGACTTGTTTGCCGCACCCGCATCATACACCGACGCGTTGGTCAGGCCCACATCAACCATCGGGCCAGAATCTGCCCCCCGCGTCGGAATACGTTCCGAAGAGTGTCCTGAGGACACCGACCCACCTGCTGGAAGGGGAATCCCACCGCCGAATGCGCCATGGCCCGCCCGCATCTGTCCTCGTGGTCGTCGTTCTTTTTTTAGAAAAGCTTTGGAAGCCGAAGCGAAGAGCCGGCTTGTTCGACGGGCGCGTGACGGAGTTCTAGAAGTCTTTGCTTGCGCTACCGCTACCGATAGCGCTACAGCTGCGTACAGCTACTTCTTGCTCGTGCTCCTCGCAATCTTCGATGCTGGGAAATGATCAAAGAATCGAATACAGCTCAGCGAGATTTTACGCTTGATGTAGACCTGTTCGGCATGATTGACAAAAATGCCATTGTAGCTAGACGCAGTTGTGCTACTTAGATGAAAGAATGTATAGTAGTCGTGTTCGTGAGAGATCATCAACATCAGGCATGAGGTTGAACAGCTGACCGATCTTGTCTTCGCACTATTTCCGAAACATCAACTTTTTGAAAGAGGCCAACAAAGAGCGTTGCTGTCCACAAGAAACCGATGCCGTCGGCCGCGTAGGAGGTGATTCCCACAAACATCAGAAGAGGCCAAAGATGAACCGATCCCGATGTCACAGTGGTCCGTGTCTCCTATGCCTGCTGTTCCTTGACCTTGTGGCTGTCGTGCCACGAGACACTGTGTAGGTGTACCTCCGATACACAGCTGTGAATCTAAGCTTCCCAGACTTACCGCCTCATTCGGGGGCAATGCATGACTAGTCTACGGTAGAGATTCTCCTTCACGACAGCACGACACCTCGTCGGTCATGATCATCATCTTCGCGAGCACCCATTCCAGGCTCATTTGTCTTCGCACAGAAATGGTCTTTGCGCCACGTCGTGGGAGGCTTTGGCGTTTTGTTTTAGGGTTTTTGCTGATTCATTGTGACCGCAGACGAACGCGAAGGCGACGGAACGTCCTCAACGACCCGAAGTAGTTCGTTGTGACCTTAGTTCGCGCGACATCATACATAGTTCGTTGTGAAAAATCAGTATTGAGTACTTCTATGGTAGTACACCGGCTGCCTGCATCGACGTGGCCTGGTCGAGGTCGAGGTCGCACCGGAATAAGGTGGCAAAGTAAAAATTCAATCATATATATCAAACGTCGAAAGAACAAATATCATGGCAAAACGGTCGCAGTGAAGGAGCAGCTCATCTGAACTTCTCAATGAATGTGCAAGTAAATCAGCAGCAACCCAGAGCAAAAGAAAAAGTAACACAAAAGACTTATCACTGATTCTCATGCCATGAGTCCAGCCTCTTCCGTCGGACCAGAACCTGATCGCATCGGTCATTCAACATCATCTTCAGATCGCTACATAGCGAGCTCAGAATCCGCAGCAGCAGTCCCTTGTTTTCTTCGCCGCGCCCGATGCCCGGATGTCTGACTGTCCTCCAGCGCTGAATCCGGCGTCCTTCGACGCTCCCGCCGGCGCCTCGAACGAGCCCGAGCCGCCTCCGCCCTTCGACGCCTTCCGTTCCGCCTTGGAGGCGTTCTTATTTTTGCTTCCCGAGCGGCTGCCCTTCGAGCCCTTCCTCTGGCCCTCGGAGCCCTTGCTGTCGGAGGACTTGCGACTGGCGCGCGACCCGTCCACGGCGTCGAAACGGCCCGACATCACCTGGACGGTTTCCTGCCCCATCGTTGACTGCATACCGGACAGCAGCTCGGCGTCCTGGCTCGCGGGGCCCGCCTCCGCGGCAGACCGGAGGTACGAAGGAAGCTGCATCGGAGTGACGGACCCGAGCGCGAGCTGCCCGGGAACCTTCAAGCGATTGCGATTGCGATTGGATTCCTAATCAAAGTAGGTACAGTTACAGCTGCAGTTCGCAGTGCCATAATTTACCATCTCACTCTCAGCAGAACCAGAAGCAGAACATACTATGTTTGTATACCTCGTAGTAGTCCGGGGCGCCTCCACGGGCGGACTGGAGGGTGTATTCCGACGCAGGGTTTACAGGCTTTCCTTTCTTCGTCGAGGCCCCCCCATCCTTGTACGCCGCCCGCCCCTTGCCTTTCTTGGGCGCAGGCGATGACATCTCACTCGATTAGGAAAAGAAACGGCTTCGGCTGCTGCTGGTGCTCCTCGGTGCTGACCACGACGGCTGCTTTCTTCTCGTTTGATAAAAAGTTGGAGTCTTTGGTGGAAAAGAAACTTTGCAGATGGAAATTCAATGTTTGATGCGGGGAAAGTGGCGCAAGCGCATTGAGCGAACTCGGATTTGGTGCCTGTGCCTGGTGTGGTGAAGATGGAGATGAAGAGGACGTCGGCGTAAAAGCGTGATGCGTGTAACGTAAATGAAGAGGTGGCACCAGCACTCCGCGAACCTTAGCCGTCAAGATTCGTGAAGTCTAGGAGGGACATGTTGGTCACGACCAACACATTTCCCAAACCACGCGCGCGAAAGAACCGACACCGACAGCGACATCAAGAACAAAGAAGGCGAGCAGCACGAAAGAGCGTAGCGTGCCAACGAACCGATGTTGCACCTTCTCAGTATGATGGCCAAGACCGAAGCGAAAGCAGCAACGACACGTGACCGATTCCAGGCAAGAGGATTCAATTAACGAGCACGAGGGGCGGGACGGTTTCATACATATACAGAGAGGAATCAACTGCGAAGCAAGTTCGTCTTCTCTGCTAAGTACTTTCTTCAGGTGGGCAGGTCCGCGTCCGCGAGCAGCACAAAACTCGGCAAGCTTTTCTCTAACTCTAGCTGTAGCTTTACTTTCATTTTTTTGATGACTTTGATAAAAATTCCTGCTGCAGTGGTCGTGAACTGGCACTGGCAGTCGCATTTGTCACTTTGGCATTAACAAGAGTATGCATTGTACATCAACATCACTGTGTTCGCGAGAGCGACAGCGACTTTCGGTCGCAGTGGTCCCTGTTGCTTAAGAAAGTAGTTTGTTAGTCCTTTTACACGCACCGGCACCGGCATCGGGTCCGGGCTACAATGCGACTCGACCACAAGAACTGAACTGAGCGTACTATGGGTATGGATAGGATAAGCGCAACTTGAACTTTTCTATTGCGCGCGTGCGCGCTGGGTCGCAGTCCTGGCCTCGTTAAAAGCGTCAGTGGAACTGGTACAGGTACTGGAAGGTTTCTTACGTATTAACTTACAAGAGAGTCAGGTACAAGTCAACGTCAACGTCCTCGGCAATCAATGTGCTGATGTCAACATCATGGCGAAACAAAAAGTATGTATACACGGGCGCTGCATCAAAAGAGGGGAAGAAACAGCAACACCATGGGCTTTCCTTTGAGTGGTGGACGCGGCGCGCGCGCCACGACGACTAAAACGAAAACAAAGTATAAGCCAGTGCATATAATCAGCGATATCGATGTACTTATCCCGGTTAATGGTGCAGAAGATTTACGTCTGAAGATCCCAAAATTTCAAAACCACCTTCAAATCAAAGCCACACATCGAAAAAAACGAATGTGAGTCTATCTTACCTTGTTGTGTTGTTTACTCGAGCTCCTGCAGCAGCCCTACTACTCCGTGCGCGTCATACAGCTTCGCGATTCCCAGCGCGTCGCGCTTTTCTTTGTCCGTCTGCTCCAGGAGGAATTTTCTGTGCTTGGAGTGGTCGTAGTAGAGAAGGGCTTTGCACACCTGCACCCGGTTGTACTGACATGCGAGAAGAAAACAAGACTTCTCCTCCGTCGTCCGCGCATTCAGCACTTCGCGAACGCTCAGCGCGGAATCGTCCTGAAGTGCGTTTTAAGTAAGTAGCCGCTGCCACCACGACGAGTAAAGAACTGCAAAAGTAGCCATCAATTGATTCTGCAAACACCATCAAGGCAAACGGAAAGTCCTCAAGTAGGAGAAAGGAAACAAGTATCAATCAATTAAAGTAAGTACCTCCAGCTCGCTTCCCTCGGCGTGCTCCCCCAGCGGGAGCCCGTCGGCCCCCTGCTCCTGCTCCCTGCTCCTGTTTTTCTCCCGGCAGCAGTCCAGCATCAGTTCTACCGCGTGTTCC
The DNA here is from genome assembly GCA_005223375.1 of Amoebophrya sp. AT5.2. Lineage (NCBI taxonomy): Eukaryota > Dinophyceae > Syndiniales > Amoebophryaceae > Amoebophrya > Amoebophrya sp. AT5.2. The sequence continues at coordinate 24,488 of RXOD01004015.1, read as the reverse complement.
AGACCGTGTCTGCACGCCAGCATCACCGCCGTTTCGTTCCCGGCGTACTCGTTTTTCGTGCGCAGCAACGCGTTGCAGTACTTCCCGCTTTTGTAGCGCTGCAGCAGAAACCGGATAAAATTCAAGTGGTTCCGCCGCACCCCGAGCATGAAGGCGGTCATGCCCTTGAGATCCTTGTGCGCAAGCAGTCGCGCGATCGACGGCGCGTCGCCCTTCCTCACCTTGGCAGACTTGGAATTCATCTGCTGCAGACTCTGGTTGTTCTTCACAGGGGGGAGCTCCTTGCTGCTTTTCGCGGGCGTACGAATGCGAGACAGGCCGCCAGTCACCGGCGCCGGAGGAGGATCCGCGGGGTGCAGCTGGTCAGGAGAGCAGGAGCAGGAGGCTCCCACTTCATTTCCGGCAGTCGTATCGGTATTGGAGCGGGAGCTTGAACTGCGATCACGGTATTGGTGGTCGACGGCAGATGAAGTTATTGTGTCTGGCACCTGAGTCGAGGCCGAGGGGCGTACCGCGCTGCCCACCTCCTGCTCCTGCTGCTGCTGGCTTGAGGATGCAACATCTTCACCACCATCCGTGTAGCTCGACGAACATGAACTCGATGATGATGAGGCTGACGTGACTTTAACTTCTTCTTCTTGCTCTTGCTCTTTTGCTAGTCCACTAGCACTCCCGCTCCCGCCCAGAACCACGAGCGAGGATGGTGAAGATGGTGCGGCCGCCTGTTCATCGGCTGATGCGAGCTCTGTTTGTCGAACATCGACGGGGGCTGTTGGCGCCTCCTTACTGGTCACTGTTGCTGTTGGCGCGTCCTTGCTGGTGGCGACAGATGACGCATTTGAGCGTCGGAGGACGACGGCGTCGTGCGTCAGCCGTTCTGAGTCAGTGTTGAACCACGCGACGCGCTCGCTCAGCAGCGCGCGCTCCCTGGTGCCCGGCGCGATCGTGTTCATGGCGCTCGAGCCGTCGAGACCCATGCTCATCTCCCCATGATGATCATGTTGGGCCGGGGGGCCGCAGTAATGATCAACTCGCAACTCCAGAAGCCCATCCTCAACCTCCGCGCGCGTCGAGTTCATCGGAGACCGAGGCCACACCTTCTGCGTGTTCACTTTCCCGCCGTCGACGAGGCCGCCTCCGCTCGTAGACGAAGACACGGTCGTGGTATCATTTTTCCCCGGCGCGATTGAGGAAGAAGAAGAGGACGGGGAAGATGCAGCTGGGACACCTCCGCCTGAGCGCCACCAGTAGGATTCGTCTGCTCGACTCCTTCCTGCTCCGACCATCTGACTTGTTCCGCCGACGTTGCGTGCGCTTGGGGACTCACCAGTACGGCCCTCCTCTTGCTCGGCCTCTGTGGTCGTGGGATGCAAATTCGTCCCGTCTAGCATCTTCGGATTTATTATCTTGCCGCCCGGCAGAGGATCTCCCGCGGACGAAGAAACAACTTCTTCCGAAGCCCCAACATCTCGCGCGACCTCCTGGGCCCCGGCCACCCGCACTTCTCTGGCCACTTCCTCGTACTTCTCGAGCAGAAGTTTCGAGATGGGCAGCACGTTGTCGAGGTAGAACACAACGTCCTGGAAGATGGTGCGTTTCGTGATTATGGCGGAACCAGTGCTGGTAAAAGTAAAGGAAGCGGCTATCCGCGGTCGGCAGGACTGGCGCCCACCGCTCTACTACAACTCCCTGCAGCTGGCGATAAATCTTGAACTGCTTGCGGGGGCGGGCCCTATCTATCAGCATCCATTAATATAGTCAGTGGCTTTCGGTTTCGTCATCGTCCACTAGAAGCTTCCCCGATCTCCCACTCGCTCACTCCCCGACGGTGTACCCCCCCCTACCCCGCGCCCTCATCTACCCCCTATCCCCCAATGGGGCATCTCCGAAACCGCGTCAGACCCCCTCGCGCCAGGTCGCAGACTTCCGAGCGCCTTGACGCGCTCGCCATCGCTAGGGCAATCCGCCCCCGAAGGGGATGAAACCCATCACCTCTCACTTACCACTTGACTTCCTCACTTACCATCGCTGGTCCCAGACATAGTGATCCCGTCCAGTTCTCGCCACCTGCGGAACCGTGGGTCCTCGAGCAGCGCCTGGATCTGACTCGTCTTCCACGCCAGCGGCCCGTGCCCCCGCAGACAGCCCTGCAGCAGGTTGATGCCCACGCGGCCCCAGTAGCGAAAAATCCGGTAGAACGACTGGTTCAGCTCGGTCTCCGTCATGTGATACACAATCTCCCGGGCTTCGGCGAGGCTGGCAGCGTCCTGTAGCGCGTTGTAGATATTCGGAATGTGCAGCGTCTTGATGATCAGCGACGGCGCCTGGTGGAGGTCTGGGGGCGGGGGGTCCTGCCCCTGATGTGGCTCCTCCCCGGTACTAAAGGGCAAGACCGCGACGAGTTCGTCGTCGTGCATAACTTCGCCGAACTTTTCGCAGTCCTCCGGGTCGTTGTGCACGAGAAAACAGAGCGTGCTGGGCACATTGCACCCCTGGATCCTGGACAAGTACCGCGCGACGATCTCGCGCGCCTCAGACACTGGGATCGCAGGCGGGACAGCAGCGTCCTCCTCGTGAGGATCGTCGGGCGGCAGGTCGTGCCCCTCCTGCAGCTGCGGTGAACAACGGTGCGCCGTGCTCGTGCTACTGCTACTGGCAGTTGCGGAGGAAGCTGTGGCCCCCGAACCGAAAGTAGCCGACGAAATTCCCGGATGCCTAGTAGATGAGGGCGGAGCGCTCCTTGAACTTGAGAAGTGTAAGACCGGAACAACGGGCATTTTCCCCTCCAGCTGTTGTCTCGTACTGGCTGCAGGGCGTACAAGGTCCTCGGCGACGTCGCGTGAGCGTAAGTTCCGTGCGGGACGCGTGGGGGAGGCGGACGGCGAATCGGTTTCACCCACCACGATTGGGTTGCCGTCGCGCCGCCGCTGCTCTTCGTCCTGCGCGTTGCGCATGCGGTGGCTCAACTCCCCCTCCACGAGCGTCGGGTGCGGAGTCTCGTCGGCGTCTTCTTGTTCTTGCGCCGCATCGAGATCGTTGGTGAAGAATGTTTGCGCTTGCGATCCGGGTGCGGGTTCCACACCTGGTGGCCTCGCGCGACGCGTGCTGGGGCTCGAGGGGGTAGGCCCTACCTGCGATGTGGTTCACTTTGATGTGAAATCTTCTGTGATGTCCTCACATCAGCAGCGCTAAGCCAACATCTACTTCAAGTACCTCAGGCGGCTCGATCCTGCTCGTCGAAGTGCGTGACCGAGACGGCGGCAGGAACGCCGAATCGCTGTGATCTGTACTGCGCCAAGCGGCCAGCGGAATCTCCAGGCAATCTCCGGACGCCCGGTAGACACGCAACATCCTTGTTCCCTTGCTCTTTATTTATTTGTACGACCGAGGAAGATACAATTATGAACCCCACGACTGCCACTAGATTCGCATACACTTACACCCTCGTCGATCGACTACCGTTACTGGTACCGGAGGCACTACAACTACATCAGCGATCTAAGTTCGATATCTATGGGGAAGTATCGCTGCATTTTTTATTTTCCACCATCCAACGTCGAGTACCACCGTCAAAAACGTACGCCTTTACCAGAACCTCGACAAGCCGCTATCTACGAAGAACTATCTATATCATCTGATGCTTAGATAGAAGTTGAAGTCCCCATCAATTTTTCCCCCGACTGACCAGGTAGCCAATCGGCCGCTTCTCCCCGCCCGGCGGGCCAACATGCACCGTTGGCGTGATCCCTACGTCGACGTTTAGTTACCGAGAACATGATGTAGTGTACATTGCTAGTACAACCGCTGGTGCAGCACCTCCAAACAAAATCAACAAAATGTGGATCGCATACCATGGACAAAGGAAATGGGGCTCTTGAAAAGACTGTAGGGTGGCCCTAGCGAAGCGACCAACGGCACCACCCAAAGCGCACAGCCTCACGGTCGATTGGTTGGTGGCAACCTCCCTAACGCTACCGATCAACATGAGTACAGCGTTGTCCGGGAATCGAACCCGGACCATCAGTTTACACCGGATCATCGGAGAAAGAGATGGGTCGGGGACCACCCCGGAGGCGAGAAGGGGAGCCGAGACCTCGACCCAACTCAGGTCAGAGCTGCCAGAGCAGCACACGAAGGGGCGGGGACTCGAACCCCGGCGGCGGGAAGGTGGGCAGACGCCGTAACCAACCCAGGTCGCTGCACAAGGCAGGTGTAGAGCAAGCATGACAAGGAAATGGGGCTCTGGTGGGTCTGAGAGACGGTGCGGAAAAATGCGGGTGATGTGAGAAAATCACGCAGAACCCGGAAGCACAAGCAGAAGCACCGACCCAGTTACTTAGCCTTAGGTGGCAACGAGTCCGCTCAACGGGCGGAGTGGTTCTCCCCCGCTCCGTCATTACAATGTCAATGACGTGGCCTTCTGGCTCCACCCAAATGCAGGTGTGCAGGTGCACATGTGCTTGTGCTTCACCTCAAGCCCCACAACATGATGATAGAGAAATGACAGGAGCCGATCTCTTACTCTTGCATCGGACGTCGATAGATCACTTGTGGCCCTGGTCAATGCATGAATACGGAAGTCTGCAGCAGATGAACACTTCCGGAGTGCTTTTTCTTTGCAAGTTCTGCTCCTTTTCCGTACATTTTTCTGCTTGCTTCATTGTTGTACTTCGTCTTTCTTGATGTAGTAAAGCACCGACATCACTGCAAAAACCAACATCGCATTGTTCATTTCCCTGATTTTCGACTCATTCGTGGAACCAGATCCCATGCGTCGTTCGTCGATGGTATGGAAGTCGTTCAACTATTCTTTTTTGTTCCATCTTTTCATCATGCTGCGGTCGCTGCAGTTGCCTTTCTCCTCGTCTGTGGACTCGATGCGAACGAATTCCGTGCGCGGGGATCCTGGAGAGTCGTCGCGGCGAGGGGGCGGGGCGCTCTGGTGCATGCCCTCACGAGCTGCTTTCGCGCCTGCTCCTGCGTCTGGAGGAGCCTCCGGTGGGAGCACCCCCGGCGACGGAGCTGCAGGCGGACCAGGGCGCCCCGGATCGGCCCCGAGCCGTTCTGGCACCAACAGTGTCGTCTTTTCGCTTTCACCGTCCTCGACGTCGAGATGCTGGTCTTCGTCTCGTTCGTTCTTTCTACTCGCGTTGATCGAGTTGGTCGACTTGGCCTTGGTCGTGGAGGAGGAAGAAACACCAGCAGCCGCTTCGCCAAGAGGAAGACCGTTTGACTTCGAGTAGGGCTCCGCGCTGCCGGCGAGCAGGCTATCGTCGAGCGATTTGTACTTGACGATGTCCCGCGACTGGAGGCCATGCTCCCCCACTTTGGGCAGGTACTTTCCCACTGCGTTGCTGGCTTTAGCAGCGAAAGATGAACTTCTTCCCGACGAGCTCGCAGGAGCTCCATTAGTCGCAGATGCAGTATTTGTGCTTGTGCCAGCACCTCTACTAGCGCTAGAGAAGTCCTCCCGACGGAACAGATCCCGCACCCCCGCTGCCGGCCCTCCTCCTGGTGCCGGACCGCGACCTCCGAGCATGCTGACACGCGCCGCGTGCTCTTCGTCGTCGTCGCTGGCGTCGTCGTCATCGTCGTCCGGATTCACCAGTTCGTTGGTGAGGCTCCGCACCCTGAGAATCCGCGCGTAAAGCTCCGACCGCAGGGCCTCCATTGTCGAATGGTCTGCGTCCTCGCGATCTCCGAGATGAGTTGCAGCAGCTCTTGTTGTAGCTGCCCCGCTGCCTCGCGCAGCTCCTGCGGTGTTCGGCTGCGGCTTCTGCAGCAGGCGGCCGTTGCAGCAGAAGCAGCAGCCGAACAGCAGGCCCGCCCAGGTCTGCGTCTTCACGTCGACGAAGAGCCGCTCGTCGTCGAACTCGGTCCGTATCCGGTGCAACGTGTGCTCCGTAATGCCCAGAGACCCGGTGCCGGTGAACACCGTTAAAGACGTGTTGGGAAGCTGGTCGAGCAGAATGCCCCTTAAGTTCTTGCGGCTGCGAAGGACGTACGGAGCGTTCACGGCGAAAGTGATGTGCTCCACACTCTCGCAGACCGAACGAGGCTCCTTGGTCACCGGGTCGCTGCAGATCTCGGACTCGCACAGCTCGCGCATGCGCTCGATGATGGTCGTCCTGAACAAAAACAAAGTTTTATCGGTCGCAGTAAAGTCACATATAGTGAGTTTGCTATATTGCTATTGGAGGTCGTTTTGGTCGTGGTCGTCCACGTCCTCCTCCTCCCGTGACGAGTTCTTCTACGTTGAAGTCGTGCGGGTAACCCGGGTGTTGAAGATGATGCCGATGATCATTTATACGAAGCGGACAAGAAGAATCTGAATCTGTGCGTCTCCTGGCTTTCGCTTGATGCACGTATTTTTTCGCCTCAGCGCCCCCGGCCGCTATATGATCTAGCACCAGCTACCGAGATCAAGAACGTGCACCAGCACCAGTCATCGATTTATAGGTACCTGTAGTGTCGGTTCCGTATTGCGTAGTCCGTGGTCATCCAGCCCAGCGAAAGCCACGCCGTCGGCACTCGCGCGCACTCCCTAACGAAGAAACCGCCATCGATACTCCGGGGGGCAAACATGCCGGGAGCGCCCAGGGGTCCGTAGAAGATGTCTGCGTTCAGCATCAGACACGGGACGTAGTCGAACAACCGCGTCTCCAGAATAATGTCAATTGCCGCCTGCACACACTCCGACTTCTTGAAGTCAAACTTCACGCCCTTCGGAGAAATCGTGAGACCTGGTAGTATTCGGATTGGAGTGAGGCGATGGGTAACGACAATTGTTGGATTGCCAATGTGGCGACTCATTGTTCTCTGATTGATGTTTGTACGCGAGACGAGAAAACAAAGCTGCTTGTGCTTGATACGACGAGAAGCAGCAGAAGCAGATGAAGCTCCACAATTAGGTTAACGACCGTGCTGACGACGCACATGATCAACACTTTCTGACAGTACAGCGTTACTTTCTTAGTATACTGTAACTGTTTGTCTTTGTACTTTGTATCGCTAGAAAAGGAAAGTCATGATGAACTACCTCCTCAAACCGCAATAATGCGAAGTACCAAGCGCTCTGCCGATTTTCATCTGTAGGTCTTTGCCGACTCGTTTCGCCCCACGTGCCACTCGCTGTGCTTCGGTTACCGCTTTATTTCCTAGCTCTTTCGCGACGTGCTCAATGCTGTCCAGATCGAAGCCGAGTGCACGCGCAGACAACGGCGTCCTCGAAGTGCCTCCACCCTCGTCTTCCGAGTCGTCGAATAGGCCTGCGTTAGGAACGGTTGTGGTTGTTCCTGGCGCGCTGGTGGTGCTTGCGTTATTTGCATTTCCAGCACCTCCGCTCCCCGTGAATATCGGCGGCATATTATCGCGCTTGTTCCTCCAGGGCGAGGTAGAAAGCTTCGAAGGCGAGGCGTCCTGGCTTGTCCTCGTGGTCGGTGCCAGGTTCAATACCGGCGAGGACGTAGAAGTACTATTCTCGGCGCGCGGAGTTGAAGTTGTGTCCTCGAAGACCTCCGCCACTTCTGCTCCACTCTCCCCTGTGGGCGTCGCCGCTTCGTCCGAAAGAACCGCGGCCAGCGTCGTGGTTCCGCCACCGCCGGGGGTGGTTGGCAGCGTCGCCGTGCTTGCATGCGCCCCGTCGAGACTCGCGCTCGTACTGGCGGCGTCTGCGCCAAGTGCCGCGTCGTCGTGCATCACGATTTCCAATTCGCCCTGGCTCCGCGGCGGGTTTGTTTCGTGAGGACCAGGAAAGGTGGTCCAGAACCCGTGATCGCCGTTGTGCGATGGTGGCCGCTTCTTTTCCGGAATCATCTTGCTGGCGCCCCCCCCGGGGCGCCCCCGATCATCGATTTGCATCTGTGTCGGCGTCATTATCCTTCCCTGCTCCTGCTCCTCCGACGGAGTGCTCCTGCTGGAGGTGGAGCCGCCGACCTGGTAGCTACCAGCAGCCCCAGCAGCAACTTTATCGAAGCCCGGCGGCCGATACTGATAGCTTCTGCTACCCCCACGCCCACCTGCGGAAGCAGAACTACTCAGCAGCTCGTCGTGTTCATCCCGCGTGGTGCTCCGGCTGGTTCCGACCCCCATGGGGCTTGCGGGCAGCCACTGCGAGAACCGGTCAATCTGTTCCGCGGTGAGGCCCACCGTCTCCAGAAACTGCGCCGCGGGCAACTCCCGAATCTCCCCCCTCCGCAGTTTCTCCACCGCCATGGAGTGCTGGATCATCTTTTCGCAGAATTTCCGAAAGGACAAATTGCTGCCGGGCTGCTGCGGCGGGTGCGCCATGATCAGGTCCATCGGGGTGCGGCTGCCGCCGGCGGAAGAGTTGTTGTGGGCGGCAGTAGTTGTGCAGGCGTTCCAGATGCTGATCGAAGGTTCCACGTCCTCGTCGTACGGGCCGTAGCTGACGTCCGCCTCAATCATGTGGCAGTCGTTCTGCAGCGCCTCCTCCAACTTCCCGCGGCTGTTCACCTTGGTTCATTCATGGATTTTTCATTGGAGATGTTGACAAGACTTCTCAATAGATTTACTGACGAGCAGAAAGCGGAGGGACCCACGAGCACGAGAAAGCGAATCCTCACAGTCACATAATGTTGACATTTTTTATACCCCGTGCGCCCATTTGATTTCGGTTGGCTTTTCAAGGTCGAAAAGCCGAGCCAACCGCACTGGACCGCCTCTGTCGCGCGAAGACATCGTCGGTGCCTGTGGGGGGAGGTCGTGGTGAGAAGAATAAAGAAAGCCCCCCTCTGTCTACAGGTACAGGTTTTGCTTTCGTCGTCGCGAAAACCGGTTGCAGCTAGTAGAGCGCGTGCGCGAATGTCTGTGGAAAGTCCGTCGCAGCTAAAGTGCCCGACCGCCTCTGCCGCGCCGTCGACGTGGTACGTATGTCCTCAAGAACAAAGGTCGCAACACATCATCCACATGATCACTTGCATATTTCAATAATATCATTCCACTTTATTTACAAACTTACAATCAAGTCGTTAGATGTTGTAGCGTCGGGTTACTGGTCTCAGAAATATCCACATGGTAGCAGTAACGACTGGGACTGGGTACTCATACTAGATCAATATGGGTGCTACTAACTTGACTTCTTCTTTTATGTTGCCTGATGTTGTTGAGTCAGCAGCGTAGTTGCACTTGCAGTGTCCTCGTGGTGGGTACGCAGGTTCAGATTGATACGTCATAGTGGGCTTCATATCAGAAACAGATCTGGCGACTCTTGCGTAGGGCGGGTGGTGCGTCCGGGTAGTTGTTTCGCTGTCAGGAAAATGTTTTTTTACAGGAACAGGATGGTCCCGCGCCAGCGTCCTCCAGTGCCAGTCATCTTCTGCTAGGACACCAGGACATGACATTTATTCGTTTTCCACACATTTTCAACTACAAAGAAGGAGCACCAGCCAGGAGCTGCATGGGCCATGATAATGTCCACCACGACCAGTTGCTCTAGCTGCATCGTGCATCGTGGCAAACAAGAAAAAAACTGCCAAAGCAGACTTCCACTTTGAGGACAAGCAGCACCGACTACGGTTCATTCAGAGTGAGTAGAAGACCGATCTTGTACGGAAGAAGATGCATGCTCCACCGCCGGGTGTTTTGATGAGTTTTGGACTCTACTGTTTGACACGGCTCGAGCATCAGAGACGGTGAAATATTAAACACATAGCCGTCCTCGGAGCAGCGGAACACCATAACCATCGTATCCTGACATCAGCAGCTGCATATTGGCTGTACTTACTTCTGCTTGTGCCTGGTGCGGCGTAAAGATTTCGGTGCTCGTCCTGCTTGGTCAAAGTCAGTGTCCATCGGACATCGCAAATGCCCGGATCCGTCGCTCGTGGCTGCGTGGGCAGCGCAAGATGCGTGTGAGAACATAAATAGTAGCTGAACTCAGACTCAGATGTCGTGCGCGAGGTGGGCACTCCATTTGCTTCCGTGGCTCCTATTCGAGAAGCAGTAGAAGGCCATCCCCTGGCCCAACGCCACGGAGCAACCGAATATCGTCAGCATTTTCGCCATGGCCCGTCGTATTCGCCAGGCCGGGTTCAGCTGTAAACCCATCTCCCAGACAAAAGGCCACACCATCTCCACCAACACGCTCGTGCAGCAGTACCCAAATGCGAGGTACAAATTTTGCCGAGACGTCGCGCGCAACACCTCGCGACTCGTCCAGGAAGGAACCTGGAGCTTGCCACCACCGACGCCGCCGGAGGAATAGGAAAACATGTGTATTTCGTTGTGTTAATTATGCCATTGCCATAGTAAGTTTGGTAAGAAAGTACAACTTGATGATGCTACACAACTACAACTTCTACCCGCGATACGGTCCTGCTCCTGCCTGCTGACACAATGAATGATAGACAATAAAGTTATATCCGGGTCGTGATCAACGGATTTGCTTGTCTAACAAGTGCGACGGCCACGGCGAGAGGATGGACCGAGACCGCGGTCGTTCACTGAAACTGATGTACTGGATCGCACGAGGATTGGACGAGTTCGTGTTTTCTTTTAATATTCACGATAGCTGATGCAGATGCTGAACGTGAACTACACGCGGACGCGGAGCTGGCGGCATACATGGACATGGAGTCACTGCATGGGGATGGGCAAAGCAAGCGAGTTCCTGACGATTTTTTCCTTCGTGAGGTTCGTAGACTTGGACATCGCGAACACGCCCTCCATGAAATGAATGTCGCACTTCTCCAGCATAATTTGCATAGCGAGGAAAACACCAGGAACCTCATATCAGCAAATGAGTCGAGGGGCTGCGAATCAATGCCGACGTGTGGCTATGAAATATCACGTTTCCCCGCTTCATCAAGGGCTCAAGTCCACTTTGACATTCCCATCAGTGTGTCGCTGTGAATCGCTCTGTCGCTGTTGTCGCTTTCGCTATCAACTACTTCTCCAACATCTCTATCTTTTTTAGAAGTGGTCGGAAGACGAAGATGAGAATCTTCAAAGATCATGCCTCGATCTTGCATCGACCAAGAACAATTTTACCAGCACTTCTACATCACGCTGCATCTTTCCGTCCCGAGTGAGGACTTCATGATTTTTCCTTTGGAGGATTTCTGCGTCCTTGTCCACACGTCTACGAAGAGCCGCGTGGTGTCGAAGTTTTCCTCGATCGCTTGCAGGTCGTCGGGTGTGATGCCGAAGGTCGCTGTCCCGGTGTACACCGTGAGGCTCGAGCTCGGCACCAGCTCCAGCAGTTCCTTCAGCACCTCGGTGCTCGCCAGCGCGTAGCGCGCCTGCACGCAGAACGTGATGTGGTGCGCGATCTTGGCCGGCGTGTAGAGGAAGGAGTCCGCGCCGCGCAGAAACGGCCGCTGCACGAGCTCGAGCATGTCGTTCACCATGCGCTGGGTGTAGCGGCCGCCCGGCGACAGCTCGGACGAGATCCAACCGAGCGAGAGAACCACGTCGGGGACGCGGCAGCACCGCTGCAAAAACTTGCGCCCGTCCAAAATCCAATTGTCCTGCAGAGGAAGGCAGCCGGGACCCGCAGCAATGTCGGCGTTCAGCCAAACGCAAACTACCTGGCGATTTATTCCAACAGAAACTTCTTTTGGCAGCTAGTATGCTCCCATGACTTCTTCTTGTTCTTCGACTTCGTTCTACCTCTACGAAAAGAATTACTCTAAAGCGTAGGCGTACCTGTGCCCACACGTTCATCTTCATGAGCAGGTCGATGGCTGGCTTTACGGCCGCCATATCCTTGAAGTCGAGTTTGATCCCCTTTGGCCTTCTCTTCGTCTTCTTCACCACCGTGTGCACTCCCAGGTGCTCCTGCAGCTCGGCGTTCATCCGGCGGTCGGCCTTCGAGGTCGTCCCCCGGACGAGGTAGTCCGCACCGCCGACCACGCTGCCGTTGCTGCTCTTCGGCGTGTGCAGGAAGTCTGACCCGCTCAGCGACCCGTCGGAGGCCGTTTTCTCCAGCTCCGAGGCCGTGGACTCGGACTCCTCCAGGATTTCCCGGATGAAGGGGTCCAGGTCCTCGTACGATCGGTTTCCCGGTGGGGGGCCCAGCAGCAGGCCACTCACGTCCCCGTTCACGTTGGTTATGGGTATGGCGACGCCCTCCAGCAGGGTCGTGTTTTGGTTCAGGTTGTGGATCACCTCGGTCTGCCGCGTCTTCGCGAGGTCGGGCTCGACCGCACAGTTGTACTGGCAAACCCTTCTGATAAACTGCTCCAGCGTCAGATTGGACCGCCGAGAGGGCGGGTGAGCCATGATCACCTGCTTCGTCGCGGTAATTGATGACGTTGACGTAGCGGCGCCGGCGGACGCCGCCCCCGCCTGCTGCTTCGTCGATCGATCGCTAGACGCCTGCTGCTGTTGCGCTTGCGGTTGTTGCGTCTGCGTGGTACTTCTGCCACTAGTAGGAGCAGACGCTGGTGGTACAACCGCCCCCGCCGCGGCAGAAGTTGGAGGCGCCCCAATAACGCGTGCTTGTCGAGGGGGCCGGGGGCCGCCAGACTGCAGGCTCTCAACTCCACCGGGTTTCCCCGAGCTCTCGCCCTCCGGATAGAGGCGCTTCTGCCGAGTCCTACTCGATGCAGCAAGCGGCGGATCGGATCCGCCGGTTGCATCTGGCGATGCAGCGAAGGGTGGGCTGAGCGAGTCGGTGCGGTCCGGGGGGTCGAAACTTGCACCATTTTGCGCGGAATCCCCAGGAGCGCCGGGAGCTGTGCCGGCTGTCGTCGAGGAATTTGTGGTAAGCGTGCTCTCTCGATCGACCGCACAACTTCCCGCCTTCGTCGTGGTGGTCGTCGTGCATACGTCCACCACCTGAACTGCAGGAGCCCTATTTCCATTTTCTGCATCCTCGGCCTGCGCGAGCCCCCTGCCCAGCGCTGCGAGCGCCGACGATTCGCCCTCACCCTCGCGGTCCCTCCTGTTGGCCCTACGGGGCGCGGGATGCTGCATCCGAGGCGCTGAGCTGCTCGCAGCAGGGCTCGTGCCCACTACGACGCTACTGCTAGACCAGCCGATGTGTGCATCTCCCTCGGTCGCTTCGTAGTCTCCCAGGGTGACATCTGCCTCGATCAGGTGGACGTCCGAGCGGAGGGCCTTTGCCAACTTCGCTTTCGAGTTGCAGGAGTGGTACCAAGTCAGCTGGTGCACGGACGAAACCTGGAACTTCTGGCACAGTTCCACACAATACCGCGACATCTTACTGGTTTTTTCTGAAAGAAAAAGAATGTATGTGGCTGTTTGATGAAGATGAAGATGTCAAGCAGTGTCTGATCATTCTACATCATCTACAACTAGCAGCACAGGAAGTCATGCGCATGCACATGCTGATGTACGGTCCGGGGATGATATCGCGAACCGAATGTCAATGTCGTGCTGTTCGTCTTCATCTTATATGCTCTGTTGTTTCCGGCGACGGCGAATGCCCAAGTTCTGGCACACATAGTGGTACTAGTGCACTGCGAAAATAATTGAGCAGAAGTGGTGTTCTCGAACTCGATTCCTCGGGAGGCCATCGAGGATTCTATTTACAGGGAATGCAGAAGACGAGTCCGAGTGTGACTGTGAACTGGAACAAAGCTGGAAGCGGATTTTAGATTTTGAGTTGTCCGGCTTGCTGTGCGCCTCGATGGATCCATCCTCGGCCTTGACACTGATTATAGTAAGTAGACCAGGAGAGGAGCAGGACAATGACACGAACAGCAGCGGAAGAAGCCTTTCGATGCCGGGGGGGGAAGGGCCGCGGTTGCGGTGCAGCTCTCGCTTTGATATAAAACTGTAGTGGTCAAGGTCAGCGAAGTGAACTTGCAACGATCTGGATGAATCTTCGTCAGACCTATGCATGCACGGCTGCGTCTGACAACGTCGACGAAATCTACTTCAAAATTAAGCATAAGCACGTGTCGTGTTCTTGTTCTTGTTCGTTCATGATATAGTAAACTTAGAAAGTCATGTTGAGTCAAGGTCAACTTCAACATTGTTGACCTCCTTCGCCTTCCCCGAACTGACTCAAATCGTAAGTTGAATGAAACAAAAAGCAGAACATCAAGCAGAACGGAACCCTGATCTGGTGAGCAGTATGTAAAAATGCAGAAAAAAACGGAGCGCAGGAAAGTGATCAAAAAACGGTGCATGAAATCCGGTTCCGGTGGTTTTAAAAAAGTGTGATTCATGTGCCTGTGCCTGTGGCTGTGCAGCAGTGCACGACAATAATTCAAGTTTACCTTTACTATTGCTATTCCTGCTATTGGCATACAAATTGTTTTTTTTTTAATTCAAGCGTTTGGAGCTGGACCTGGAGGCGTACTAGCCGTAGTGGTAGTATCTATTATGACGCTACTAGGGCAAGGGCTAGTACTAGTAGTTGATCTAGATGTACATGTAGAACTAGATCTTATTCTTATTCTTTTCCATCGATCTATCACCAACACCACTAGTGTCAGAGTCTGAGTCAGTCTACTTCAGCTTCTACGTACTAGGAGGGACCTCTGCCGGTGGCGCTCCACCTGCCGCAGCGCCAGTTTCGAGTGCAGGAGAAGCGGACTGTGTTGATGTTTGTGGGCCAGAAACTTGAGCGTTTGTCTCCGGAGATGATCCTTGCGGCGGCGCCGGCGCCGGTGGCGGTGGGTGCCATCCATTATAGCCCGAGTTACCTCCTCCATAATCATAGCTGCCCGCGTCGTAGCCTCCCTGATGCAAGTAGTTGTATGGGTAGTAGTCCCCAGGTTGGTGCCAGCCCGAGCCCCCTTCTGGGTTCCAGTAGCTATAGCCCCCACCGGCGCCCCCGCCCGGCGGGGGGTAGGCGGGGTAGCTGCCATAGTAATCCGACCCCGGATGCGGATCATAGTGCTGCGCCTGCGCGGCCAACCTTCTGTTCGACTCCGCTAATTGTGCTTCCAGCTCCTGTTGGCGCCGTGCGGTCTCCTGTTCTCGGAGTGCCTGTTGAGCATCTTGCAGCTGCTTCATTTGCTCCTGCACTTGTCGGGTCGCGTCGGCCACCGCGTTTTGCTGGTGTTGTAGCTGCATCGGCATTCCCATCGCGCCGTTCATCATCGGTGCTGGCTGGCCCATTTGCTGCATTTGCGGCTGAGGAGCCATCATCATCTGCGGAAGAATTTGCGGCTGTTGAGCCATCATCTGGGGCACCATTTGCGGCTGACCCATCATTCCCATCTGGCCCGCCACCATGGGCTGCTGGCCCATCCCAATCTGACCCATTCCCATCGGGCCCCCTGCCATGGGATGCAGCTGCCCCATTCCCATCCCGCCCATAGTTCCAGCCATCTGGCCCATCCCCATCTGCTGGCCTGGCATCATCATGGGCTGCTGACCCATGTTGCCCATATCCATTGTGGTCTGTGGCGTCCCAGCAGCGGCACTTGTACCTGGTGCAGACGTTCCACCTGTTTCGCTTCCAGCTGCAACGGCTGGTGCCGCAGTAGGACGGGGACGAGGAGGGCTCGGTGCTGCGGGAGCTGGAGGTGCGGACGGCGGAGAAGGCTTCTCCCGCTCGTCCCTCGGCTCCTCCTTCTCTTTTTCCTCCTCCTCGTTCTTCTTTTTCTTGCCGAACAAGCCTCCGAAAAAGCCTTTCTTTTCTTCTGCTTTTTTCTTTTCGCTTCCACCTCCGTCTTCATCGTCGTCGTCGTCATCGCCACTCTTATGTTTTTTCGTGTCTTTTTTCTTGCTGCCCCCTCCGAAGAACTTGGTCAGCATCCCTCCTTTTTTCTCGGGTTTCTCTTCCGCCTTGGCTGCGTCTTTCTTGCTCCCTCCGTCTTCGTCATCATCCTCGTCGTCGTCGTCGTCATCCGTCTTCTTCTTCGCTGCGGGTTTTTTGCCACCCTTCTTGCCCTTGCCCCCGCCTTCCGCGGCCTTCGCTGCGGCTGCTTCGGCTTCTTTCTTCTTCGCGGCCCATTGCTTTGCTTTACGCCAGTCAACGTTTCTGTACGACCAGATCTTTTTTAGTTTTTGGAACAGACCTAGTCGCCTCCGCCCCCGCTTCAGCGGGTTGTCCCGTTCTATCCACAAGTTTTGCCACGTTGGGGGTGGCGGCGGCGGTTGTATAATCGGCGAGCCATCTTCGCTAGCTTTTGGCGCAGGGGCAGGGGCACTCGGGCCACCAGCATCCTCCGGCGTGAACAGCAGGTAGTCCCAGGGGATCATCGGCACGCCGAAGATTTCCAGAATTTTCAGCTCCTTCTCCGAGGACTTTCTTTTCTCATACGGGTGAGAAATCGTTATGGTTTTCAGCGTGAACATATTTAGGAACCGCCGGCTGAAATTGGGCGGGGGGATCATGTCCGCAAGCAGCGCCTTTATGGGGATCTTTTCCCCGAACGCGATTGTCCAAGCGGCGCGAACTTGCCGGTGCGGCTTGACCTTGAATATCCAGTTGCCCAGGAAATCGATGATGGCTACCGACGCGGGGTTTACGGTGACCCGGGGCACGAGAAACTCCGCCGCCGCGATCAGCTTGGCGTACCGGTTAAAATTGCCGCCCCTCGTCCGTTCCTGGAGGTGCTTGTCCTCAAGGTCAAACGTCACATCAGAAAGGCCCGCGAAGGTGTAGTTCGCGCTGGGGTTGTTCGCGAAGGCTTGGTGCTGCTTTGTTTTCCGGAACTGTTCGAACATGTGCTCGTGCAGTTCCAGAAACGCGTCGGCGTCGCCGGCCTCGCTCGCGGTGTCCGAGGCGTCGTCGTCGTCGTCCGCTGCTGCTTTGGGTTTGGGCTTGGCTTTTGCCTTCGCCCCCGCCGCTTGTGCACCACCACCCGCACCTCCCATGGCTGCTTCCATCGCCAGCCGGTCTGCCTCCCGCACGGCCCTTTTTGGGAGCCCGGGCCCTGGCGCGTAGGTGGCCATGTCTGGTGGGCGAATTTTCTTCCCCGTGGCGTCCTCCCGTTTCACGGAAAAACGCACCATGACGTCCCGCGTGTTTACGGTGCGCTTCGCCTCATCGAAGATCGGGCCGATGAGCTCCTCGATGTAGTTCGCGGAGTCCGTGCGCACCCAGTTGTGCTGGTTCAACTGCCCGATCAGCGAGTAGTCGATCAGATACGCATCCGCCAAGTAGGCCCCGTCGTTTTTCAGAATCTCAAACCAGCGCTCGGACCACTTCGACAGCCGCTCTCGGTACTCCCAGAGTCCCCTCGGTTTCCGCGGCAGCGCCTTTGCGCGCGGAATGGACTTTTCCAGCGACCCCACGGTCTTCGGGCGCGGCTTGGGCTTGTTTTCAGTAACTTTATTGCTCTGATCCAGCATCTCTGGCTGTACTACTCCTGCTGGAGGAGCGGCAGCTGCTCCTGGCGCCGCACCTCCGGACGGCGGCGAGAGACTCTTTTCTTCTGGTTTGTTCTTGCCGTTCTTCTTCTTCTTGTCCTCGTCTTCGTCGTCATCATCATCGCCGTCGGCCTTTTTGGGCTGCTCCTTTTTGTTCTTTTCGCCGTTGTCATCGTCGTCGTCCTCGTCATCATCATCGCTGCCCTTCTTCTGCTGCCTTTCCTGCTTCTCTTCGTCCTCGGTGTTCGACCCTGCATCGCTGTGGCTGTCATCATCATCGTTCGGCTTCGAGAACAGCTGCTCCTGTACCCGTCGCTTCTGCAAAAATCCGGATTCCGATCCCCCGTCGTCACTATTCTCGTCGTCGTCTTTCACTTTCTTTTTCTTCTTTTCCATGGCCGCGTTGTGCTGCGCGAGATTCGCCGCGCTCAATGTCATTACTTGTGGCCGTTGTGCTCCTCCTCCTCCTCCACCTCCACCTCCAGAGAAGTCAACGTTTTTCCCGTAAAACGCCCGGCCGTCTTCATCTTCCTCCTCCCCCTGCTCGTCTCCCTCTCCTGTGCCTTTATTGCCTCCTGCTTCAGCCATTTTTCCGGACCCCGCTGATGACGCTGCGGCGAAGGCTTCATCCTCCACTGCACAGCCTTCTTTGTCCGTGTCCCTGCAAAATCGCAGCGCCCAGTCCATTTCCCGCTTCACAGTCAGGGACGCGTTCACCGAGGCGGAGATGATGTTCTCCTCGAAGTTCATTCCTGCCCCGTGCCAGGCGGTTTTGCGGCGGCTCAGACGCCCCTTCATGTCGAATACCATTTTTTCGCACAGTTTCTTCTCCTTGCAGTTCATCATGCCCTCTATCTGCTTCCCAAGGTTAGAGACGGCTGCGGCAAACCCACCAATTCTCTTTATACATACTTACATACTGATACTGCATCAATCATCTCTTTGTTCTCTGGTGCACTTCTTGCACAACATGTTTACTAACTAAGGGACGCCGGCACGACGACGACCTGCTTCTTGCATGCTCTACCTGTGAAACAGAGCAGCAAACACAGCAGGCCCGGAAATCAAGAAGAGACTCGTCGCCGAATCATCTTCACTAGTTCATCGTTGTATCGGCCGCCGCCTAAATAAACAACATCAAGCTCAAACAAAGGGAAAGGTCCACTAGCGAAGTAAGCAACTTCGACATCCAGCTCCTGCTGCTGCAGCTTCGTCTACGCCGGCCAGCTCAAGTCTTTACCAAGCAACAGCTACAGTAGGCAGGCATCGACGCGCATTTCTACCTAGGTATGCGTTAGGGAAAAAACTGTAAGGTTAAACTCGAGGAGGTGAAAGAATACAGAGCCACTAGAAGGATACTCATATTGGTGGATCGTCGTGTTCATCCTCGTTGTAACAACAGGCGAGTTAGGCACAATCGGATCGCCAACATCCTGGTTGGCCATTCGAAGAATAACCCACTCGCGACCATTCGCCCAAAACATGCCGAGAGGAACGCCGAGAAACGTCGAGTCTGCGATGGGGGAAAACACCCGAGGCTCCGTTTTTCCCTTGATGGCTTCAAACTTGCGATCTGTTTTTTTTTTTTTTTAGTACGATCGAGAGAGAGAGAGAGACAGAGAGAGTGAGAGAGAGAGAGACTCCACCGCCTACGATCAATGCGATATTGCGAACATCTGCAAGTACACAGCGACATCTTCAACCCTCGGAGTGTAATACACGTGGGAATGAACAAGAACAACGTAGTGGTCGTCCTTCAATGCCGAACGGCAGTGAGTGGCAACATTTGCAAACGGCAACTACAGCAAGAAGGGTGCGAATGGCTACTGCATATCCTACGATGCTCGTAGTCGTAGTGTGCATTTATTCATCAACTACGTCGGAGGTGTCGGATGATTTTTAGCAATCATTATCATAATCTTCATTATCTATCATTTTACTATACCTCCCTCCGTGTTTCCGGGTGCTCCCGCCTCCTCCTGGGCGTATGCGTCTAGCAGCAGCTCGTCGCTCACTAGGTGCGATTTTTCGTCCCGTATTTTCTCCAGGTGCGTGGCGAGCTTCGGAATCATGATCTGCATGGATTCCAGGTCCCCTCCCTCCATCGTTTTGATCATCAGCGCCTGTGTGCGGAACATCAGCGCCCCGCTCTGTCCGCCGCCTGCCCCCTGGCCTTTCATCGTGAACGCCTTGCTCTTGAACGCCTTCGCTGCGAGCGTGCCGCTCCGTTCCAGTTGCGCTCCGAAACGGCTCGCGATGTGCCGCTCCTCCGCACTCAAGGCCGCCCTCGGGAAGGGTTCCAGCCCCACGGATTCGCGCCACACCGGGTTCAGCGACAGCGCCCGGACCTTTTTGAAGGCGGACGCGAGGCCCGCGTGGCGCTCGTAGCTCGGGTACGCGGAGAAGCTGGCCGTGGCGGCGTTCGAAGAGAGGTCTTTTAGCGTGAGGAAGCACCCGGTGAGAATGTCCCGCAGCGCCGTCGTCTCCCGCTGCGCAGCCTCCTTTTTCGACAGCTTTGCCTTCTTGTCCACGAAGGAAGTTCCGACTCTGCGCGGGCCGTACTGGTTCAGCGCGGAGTCCCACGAGCCGTCGCTGTCCAACATGTTCCCCGTGGACAGCTTGAAGTACCAGAGGCGGAACGCGCTCGGGAGCAGCCCCTTGTGCATTTCCTCGGCCTGCTCCTCCAGCTTTACTCTCATCGGCGCGAAGCTCGTGCCCACGATCATCAGGTTGCTGTCCGGTAGCAACAGGAGCTGCCGCATTCGGCTCCGCTCCGAGTGGATCATGTGGTGCAGGTAGTTCTCAACCTGCTGCTGCCGCGTGATGTAGAAGTCCCGGTCGGCCACGATCCCCCGCGCCAGCTTCTCCATGCCCATGCCCGCGAGCACGTCAAAGTCGTTCGTCCAGACGGAGCAGGAGAGCCCGAACTGCACCTCCGCAATCTCCATCAGTTGGAATTTGCCCGCGGTCTTCGGAGCCAGCTGCCGCCAGTACCAGCGCAGGGTGTCGTCCAGTTTCCCGAGCAGTTTGTCGGAGAGGGTCAAATCCCCGAAGCCAAAGGCAAACTCCTGGGCCACCAGCTCCACGAACGCCTTCAGATTCGTCACGTGTGCCGTCGTGCCGCCAACGAAAAAGTACGGCGTCGCGTACTTGGAAGAAGACCGGCTGCCGGGCTTCGAAGACGAAGCCTTTCGTGGCCTAACAAGTTTTTTCTTTTCAAACCGCGACCCGGCGTCGGACAAGCCGGGCGGCTCCGGCTGCTCCGGCTGCTCCGCTGCCGCTTGCCCAGCAGCTGCTGGATTTTGTTGCTTTTCTGCCTTTCCTTCTCGATGAGGACCCTTTGGCGAAAGCGAATCATCCACGGGATCAGCCGTGGGCTGCACGACTTCCTCCTGCGCAGCGGGGGCCTCGCCAGCTCCTGATTTTTCAGCTCGTTCTCCTGTAGCGGACGAAGATTCTTCTGATGTCGCGCTCTTGGTGTCACGACTAGTTTTTGCCTCTTGCTGCTTCCTTGGCTTCGCTGGTCGTTCGTCCTCGTCTTCATCATCGCCTTCGTCACCACTATCTTCGCTCTCCGCGGAAGTCGGAGTGGCGGTGCTCGTTGATGAAATCCCCGATCTAGATCTTTTGTCGTGTTCCTCATCGTCATCATCATCGTCGTCCCCCTTATCATTTGGATTTGGAGTGCTTGCGAGCTGGTGCTCCAGAAATGATGTTGCTGAGACCCCCTCATTGCTACCATCCCCAGCTACCGGCGGTTTCTGTAGAATGTGGCTCAGGCTTGCGGGCTGCTGCATGAAGACGCTCACGGTATCTACCTCCGGCTTGGACGGAACGGAGAGGTCGAATCTGCGGTCGCTCGCGTCTTGCACGTCCGCGTCAGGCGCGTCCCACATGTCCTCCAGTTTCTTCACTGCTGCTATGGGCGCGTCAAGCTCGTCATCTTCCCTCGACAAGAGTGCGCGAAATTTGGTCGGCGCCACGAGCTCTGGGTAAAACCAGGCCAGTAGGTCACTCAGGTGGATTTTTACGGTTGGCCGCTGCTCCGCCCGGGTGTACGCCTTGCGTGGAGGCACCAAATCGTACTCGCTTATCTTGCCCTTCTTATTCCGCCGCGATAACATTCTTCGCCACAGGCTCTTCTTCCTCTTCTTCGGAACGAAGCGCTGCACGAACCACGTGCATACCACCTGCAACTTCTTCTGCATGATCCCGCTACCGGTACCGCCGGGCATGCGCTCGTTGGTCTTTTGTTGCGCGGCCGCCTCTTTTTCTGCACTGATTCGGGCGTCTAAGCGTGCGCAGCTCTGGCGGATGCGCTCGCGAAACTCAACCGCTTCCCCGGGAACGGTCTCCGACAAAAGCAGCTTTTTTTCCAACGCCCGCTCCTGCGGCGTCACCCCGCGTGACGCCGCTGCAGCTATACCAGCTGTGCTAGGCGCCAACGTCATCTCTGTATCGCCGTTGGTCGTTTGGCGGAGGGCCTTGCGCACCTGCCACTTCGCACGCTGGTCTTTCCGCGATCTTCGATTGGAACGGCCAGCACCAACGCCATGGCTGTAGTAGGCACCTTGGGCGTTGGCTCGGGCCCTTCTGTTCAGCTGCGCAGTTTTGAGGTCGATTTTCCGCAAAACCGCGCGCGACGGCTGCGCAGGGTAGCGCAACAAGTGGTTCACGTCGAGCTCTTTGTACGAGTATCCGCCGCTTTCTAATTCCTTCGCGGCCGCCACCGCTTCCGTTCTCGCTGAGAATTCGAAATCGCGGCACGGCAGCGCGTCCGCGTTGTCCTGGTTCGCGCTGGAGCGCTCAGTCCCCAGCCGCATGTTGGCCAGCCGAACGACCAATTTTCCGCCGTACATCAGCTCCCTCACCTCCTGCGTCGTTCCCAGCCCGGACAAATCGTTCTCCAACACCACGAGTGGCGTTTTTGCCGGGTTGGCTTCGAGCTCGCAGAATTGTTCTACCCACCCGAGCTGCAATTTCCCCGCCACGGGCGTGAACGGAATCCGGTCGTACCTGTACTTGACGGGATAGTCCTTGGACGTGGTGGGGACGTGGAGATACTCCAGCCGCTTCGCCATCAGCTGTGCGAAGCCGTCCTCGTGGAAGAGCTTGCGCGACTCGTCGACCAGGTCCGGCCGACTAGGATAACCCCCATTTTTGTCCAGGCTGAAATAATCGGTGGAGGTTGTGTAATCAAGAAAAAACGTGCGAGCCTGTGGGGGGCGGTTCAGCATCTTGTTGATGCCCGTCTGCTGGAGGCCGTCATCTGGCTCACTATCAACAGATTGCATGAAGACCAGGGCGAGCGCGTTTTCGTCGCTGGGCGCTGGCATGGCGTCCTTGCGTTCTTGCATTTCCAGCAGAGACGAAAAGGGGTGCGCTTTCGGGTCGAGAAATTCCTGGTCTTCGTGGGGTAGTGGTGCTACCTGCATAGCAGCCCAGATTTCGAGCCCCGACTGCGCGGAATAGGTATCGCGGGCCCAGGCGACCTGGGGGCTGGTGCGGTCACCCTCGGCCTTGAACCGAGCATCAACACTGCCGATGCGCACCGCGTTCCGTCGTTCCCGGCCCTTGAACTCGCTCGCTAGTTCGTTCCGGACGTCCCTGTAGTAGTTTTCATGAATCATTCATCATCGAATTCAGTATTTGTACAGTACTGTTTCCCAAAAAGAAAAAGGAAGCTAGAAAACAAATCTTCTGCCGCGTCGTGTGCATCTGGTGCTGCATCTTCTGTGGCTAGATTCGTTTTCGGATTGGCATTGTTTTTTGTTGCTCTTAATGATGGAACGGTGCCTACTACTAGCAGGACGAAGCGATATCGAGATCGAGAACGACATCAAGATCAACGACTTCTTTTTAGAAGTGAGGTAAAGAGTAACCACGTCGAAGAAAGAACTTAATATTTATAGTACTCTGATCGGCGCTGGCGCTCAATTTCGTCATCGTCTGAATCCGTCGCCCCCCGCTTCCCATTCTTTTTGTCCTGTAGGTCTTTCTTTGCTGCACGTTTCACCCGGGCTGGCGCGGCGCTTTCTTTATCTTTACCACTAACAGCGCCTCCTGATGACTGAATTTCTGTGGGTGTTTTTCGTTTCTTGCTGTTTTTTTCGCTTTCCTGTTCAATTTTCGCCATCATTTTGTTCACGGATTCGTAGTTGACGTGTTCCACCGGCAGGCGGGCGGCTGCGTGCACGTCCTCGACGACAAACATTTTGTCTCCCTTGGCGGCGTTCGCGGCGTTCAGAGCCTGCCAGTGTTCTACGGCCAGCTCCACGGCTTTGATTTGCGGGTCGTTGATACCTTTCTGCAACACGGTCGGCAGCAGCACGTCCCGCGCCACGACGAGGAAGCGCACCAACTCCTCGTCCAACGCGCGCAGCCGCAGCTCGTCGCGAAAAAAACGGATTCCCTCGGCCTGGTCGTCCTTCCCCACGAAAAGTTCGAACTCGCCAAGCAGGGTCTCATCTTCGGATCCACGACCTCCGCCAGCTCCACCCGCCGCCACCGCCGCCGCACGTCGCAGCATCTGCTCCTCGACAAGGCTGTGCTCCCGCTGCAGTAGCGGGCTCGCCACGTGCCTTAGGTAGGGCATTAGGACCTTTTCCACCAGTTTGTTGTCGTTAAGCGTGTTCTGGATTTTCCCTTGTAAGATCCCCGCTGCGAGCTTCCCGCCCAGCGTCTGGTACGCCTTGGCGTTTGTGATCGTCTGGAGGTCCGACTTGAACGCGTAGAAAGCGGACACGCAGTGGTCCAGGGGCACCCGGAGTTCGTGGATCTCAAGCGCAAGGGGGAGGGCCCAGTTGTATACCTGGACGGGGAGGAAGGTCACCGTCCCAAGCCTCGAAATTTCGGCATCCTGGAGGACGTTGGTGATCACGTCCGGCGGCTCGAAGACGTCCCCGAGCCACGTGAGCAGGTGCCGCATCTCGGTCTCTATGGCGGGACCAGGTGGTAAGTGGGTAAGTGGTAAGTGATTTTTTGGCGGGGCTTTTCGGGGTCCCCTTTGGGGGTCCAAAGGAGAGCAGGTCTGCAGCAGCAACGCGGCCGGTTTCTCGCGGTCGGCAGGGTTGGCACTCCTGTGCCCTCCCTATAACTGACATCCAATCGCCACCCTGACCGCCCTCTTATATATTCTTCCCTGCTTTTAGGCTCTACCACCTCCATTCTAGGTAGTCAGTGGCTTTCCCCTAGCCCTGCCCTTTGCGATCTAATGGCTCATCGATCTC
>RXOD01004014.1:0-31786 GCA_005223375.1 Amoebophrya sp. AT5.2 | reverse complement strand
ACGGGCGAAAGCACGAGGGGGAGTACCTCGACGGCAAGGCGCACGGCTGGGGGACGCGTACTTGGCCAGACGGGCAAAAGTACGAGGGGCAGTGGCAAAAAGCCAAAAGACACGGCCAGGGAACTCGCACGCTCAGCGATGGCACCCAGCTGAAGGGCGAGTGGAGGAACGGCGCGAAGGAAGGGCGCTTCACGAGGCGACGCCCAGACGGGGCGGAAGAAGCGGCCGAGTTCTACGTCGGGGGTTTTTTGCAGTCGGACCCGAAGCGGCAGCGAACCGATTAGGAGCGCACGAAGGTCTAGGTCCCTTTTTCTGGCTATAGTAGAAGTCGACGCCTCGTCTTGGATTCTTGCGTAGTGGCAGGGCAGTTTGCTGATATGCAGATAGTGTAGCGCTTCTCGAAATGGACACCACCGTAGAATGCGCAGGAGAGTGAGCGCGCGGGATGTAGGAATGTTGCTACTTTTTGCAAAACACAGGCGCGCCGGCGCTGCAAAGCCGTGAAAGGCACGACAGCGAGCAGAACGAGACAGCGAGATCATTCCCAGCTGAAGAAGTCCCGAGCGCCCCCGCGATCCTCTTTCCATCCCCATTCGCGCAGGTCAGGTCGAGCACGGCTCAAGAAGGCGCCCGCCCAATCAATGCCAATGGAGCGCGATGAAGATGCTTCGTCCCAGCGAATTGGAGCGGCCTCGGAGGATTGTAACAAGAGAAAGAGAAACGACGCAAATTCCAGCGATCCTCTATGGAGACGCATTCGCATTGCAATTGCATCTGCAGCTACAGCAGTCAACTAAGAATAAAGCAGTCATTCATATTCTTTCGCGCAGCTGGTCCGTTATGCGTCCCTCTGCCGTGGGTGCTTGCGTGCCGTCTTTCGCCACACCTTCGAGATCACACTCATCGTACAGCCCTGGCGTTGCCTTTTTTCTTCTATCACTTTATGATCTCTACGAAGACGCATTCGCATTGCAATTGCATTTGCAGCTACAACAGCGCCGCTAACTTGCTACCGTGTCACGTACTCGCACAGCACATTGGTCATTGGAAAGTGATCAACGAGTTGACCGCACCTCAGCTGGATCCTGGCAGCTCCATTTTCGTGGAACAGTTTTTGATACGCTATACTGGCGCAGCGGCCGCAACCGATACTACGCAGATGGAAAGTTAAACTTTCAACAACAGCTGCATAGTTATAGAATTAGAAACAAGAACAACTACCAGACGTAGCCGCCCATTGTTCATTGTCATTGTCATTCTCATCCATCTTCGATTTATTTTGTTTTACTCAGTCAGACGGCGCTTTGCTTTCCAACTAATTTCATTTTCTTCGTAATATAAATATCCTCGTCCGCAGTAGAAGTTGAAGGTAACAAGGTAACAGGGTCGTGTGCGCGCAGCCAGTAGAAATCAGTGGAACATCAAAAAATGCCATCCTCCGAGGGAACCACCACTGCTTTCGTCGCAGCGCCGGATGCGGCGGCGCAGCTTCAACAGATGAAGGCCAGCAACAGCACCAATGGCATCCACGCCGCGCCGACGACCAACGGCGCGATCGAACCACACCAGAAGGCGCTCGTGCTGGTCCAGTCGCCCGCCGTCGCCCGCCTTATGTCTTTCGTGCGCGCTAAGAACACCGACCAGCTGAACTTCGTCAAGTTCAGCAACCGCGTCATGCGTCTGCTCGTCGAGGAGGCTCTTTCTCACCTGCCGCACGAAGACTCGCCCGTTGAAACCGCGCGCGGGACCTACCCCGGAAAGAAGTTAGGTGAAGGTGGAGGACAATTTCAAGAGAAGGATCTGTGCGCAGTGTCCATCGTGCGATCCGGGAACACGATGCTGGAGAGCGTCCGCGAGGTGATCCCGGACGTCGCCGTCGGCCACATCCTTGTGCAGCGCGACGAATCGGACCCGGAGAAGAAAGCCATCTTCTTCTACAAAAAATTCCCCGCAGACATCGCGCAGCGGTATCATCTTTACTGAACTCATGTGAGAAATTGAATGTAAAAGTACTCGTCCGTAGTGTTTTGGTATGCTCGCGCTCGTGTTCGTGAAGACCGATGTGTATTTCGCATCCCGATATCTGAGTGGTGGCGCAGCTGGCCGCAGCATTCAGACTCCCCCCAACATGCCCCAACTACAACTGCAGGCACGTCCTTCTCTGCGACCCGATGCTGGCTACCGGCGGCAGTGCCATCGCAGCGCTGAAGTGCCTCGTTGAAGCCGGGAAGGTTCCCGAAAACCGGATCTTGTTCGTGAACCTGCTGTGCGCGCCGGAGGGCGTCCGCGCGGTCAACAAGGCGTGCCCGCTGGTAAAAATCGTGTCCGCAGAATGCGACCCGGGCCTGAATTCCGAAAAATTCATCGTCCCGGGCCTCGGCGACTTCGGAGATCGTTACTACAACACCGCGTGATCTGGACGAAAGACTTGATAGGTCGTAAGCAAGAGGGGGTAGGCATCCGCTTCCTCAACATCAAAGAGATTATATAAGTGCGGGGAACGACGAGTACGAGAAGAACACTGGGCGGCGGGGCACGGCATGATATCTACGGTAGAACATCACAAATTGAGGTTTGTTTCGATGGAAGAGAAGATGAAGAGAAGTACACGCGCAAGAAATCTAATGACATGGTGACATCATGAAATCCATCGAGATCGCAACAAAAACTCAAACTCTGCAACTCTAATATAAGGTACCTTCGTGACGCAGGGGCCAGGAGCTCAGAAAACACGAACTCGAGCATTAATTTTATCAGATGAAAGCAAAGCTACGGCAGTAGGTAGCAACTACCGACAAGCTGCAGCAGCATGTATGGCGCACGGCACATACACATAAAGATCTTCTCGCAATCAAAAGCTGCACTCTTTACGCAGACTTTCTCTGAATCTTCCACAGCTCGCTGATGGTGACGGAGAAGAACCAAGTTTTTATGTTTCTGATTTCTACAACAGATGGGCCTTGTGCTTTGATTTTTGTGGGAAGGACAAAAGAGCTCGCTCCACATTTTGATTTTCTGAGCTAAGACATTACTTTACAAAGGACTCCATGCGCATGGACGGTGTCACTTAAACCTAAAGAAGACGTTGCAATCCCCGCGGGCACGCCATGGTGCTGCTCATGCTGCGCGACGGCGAGGACATTGGCATTGCTACGACCATCATCAACTACATGTTAAAGATGCTAGAAGTGTGTCCGTTCACGACCTTCACGTGGTCGACCTTAGGAAGAACAACGTGAGCAACCGGGCGTCCGCGAGTAAAAGCACGCTGGCGGCCCAGGAACAGGATCCGCTGCCTCTCAACGCGTTCACAAGCTTCTCGCGTCGGTGTGACGTGATTGTTCCGCCGTGATGAGGTGCACTGGCTCTGGCAGACTTCCGGCAGTGACGCTCACGATGGATCACCAATCTGTTACTCTATGCTAAGGTCAACATGTCCCGATACCTTGCACGGACAACTTTCTCGCTAACGTTATCGTCGCGGCGTTAGTACGACCCATGATTTCTTCCATTACTCCCATCAACGTGGATGTTCAAATTATACACCGATTATTTTACCCATTTGCGTTTGCCTTTCCCCAGTGATATTCTTTCACTCTGGTGGAGTAATTGTTACCGCTGTTCAAAGAAAATTGCAGCTTGCTTGTTTTCTGCTAAGGTTCTCTACTTCCTCTTCTGAAGATGGCCGCCAAGTTCGGAATCAACGGATTCGGTCGCATCGGCCGCCTGGTCTTCCGCGCTGCGTCGGAAAACCCGGCCGTCGACGTCAAGGGCATCAACGACCCGTTCATGGACTTGGAATACATGGTAAAAGTTTTAGTTTAAGTTGTCACGGGTGGACGTGGACGAGACGCTTTCGCTTTAGAATCTTTTCTGTGCTGATGACGATGATGATGATGATGTGCACAACATCTTCATACACACATTTTTCCACCCCGTCCTCAGGTGTACCAGCTGAAGTACGACTCTGTGCACAAGCGTTTCGAGGGCACCATTGCCACCAAAGTGGAGGATGGTAAGGAGTTTTTGGTTGTGAACGGCAAGGCCATCCGCGTCTTTCACGAGAAGGAGCCGTCTTGCATTCCCTGGGGCGACGCGGGCGTGGACTACGTCTGCGAGTCGACGGGGGTGTTCCTCGAAACCCCGAAGGCCGAAGCGCACATCAAGGGCGGCTGCAAGAAGGTGATCATGTCCGCCCCGCCGAAGGACTCCACGCCCATGTTCGTCATGGGCGTCAACGAAGACACCTACACCTCCGACAAAACCGTGGTCAGCAACGCCTCCTGCACCACCAACTGTCTGGCGCCGCTGGCGAAGGTATCTACTTAACTAAAGTATAGGTAGTGGACTTTTGTACTATCTTAGACTTTGTTTCTGTATTTTAACTAGATTTATCTTTATGAACGACCCCAGGTGATCCACGAGAAGTACGGCATCGCCGAGGGCTTGATGACAACGGTGCACGCGATGACCGCGACCCAGCTCGTGGTTGACGGGCCGAGTCGCGGCGGAAAGGACTGGCGGGGGGGCCGCTGCGCATCCCAGAACATCATCCCGGCGGCCACGGGCGCCGCGAAGGCGGTCGGGAAAGTCATCCCCGACCTCAACGGAAAACTCACCGGTACTTGTTTCGAACTTTCTGTTACTAGGTATAGAAGATAGTAGAAGATCTCACTGCGACTGCCTCTTTTCAATTTTAGTGTCATTCAAGAGTGAGTCTCAATTTCAATCCTTCTCTTCATTGTACGCGTCTCATGAAGTCCGACAGCGAAAGAATATAAGTT
The DNA here is from genome assembly GCA_005223375.1 of Amoebophrya sp. AT5.2. Lineage (NCBI taxonomy): Eukaryota > Dinophyceae > Syndiniales > Amoebophryaceae > Amoebophrya > Amoebophrya sp. AT5.2. Next base: position 27,002 of record RXOD01004014.1, on the reverse strand, counting down.
AAACCCAGCCGCGAGACAGGGTTTCTGAATACGGCAAAACTTCGCCCATCGTCTTGAAATTGATTCGAGCGTCATAAAATACAGCATCAGCAAGGAAGGGATAGTACCCAACCACATGATCGCTGTAATAGAGCACTGATCGCAGAGGACACGTGCTCGATTTTCACCATTTCTTTCCTTTACATAAATATACTCTTCTGATGGTCCTGGTCTTGTGGGTGCTTACTTCATCCGGTTCCGGGATTGACATTTTCATTTTGTTCCACTTCGCCTGTGGAGCATCTCCGACCGTCGAGGAATGAAATAAACGTATATACCTCGTTCATCTCGATCTCCGAGCGTCGTCAACATCATCTCCCACAGGCATGGCCTTCCGTGTGCCGACCCCCGACGTTTCGGTGGTTGACCTGACCTGCAAACTGAACAAGCCCGCCAGCATGAAAGAGATCGTCGAGACCTGTAAGGAGGCTGCTGCCGGCAAGATGAAGGGGATTTTGGACGTCACCGAGGACGAGGTGGTGAGCACGGACTTCGTCGGACACAAATGCAGCTCCATCCTGGACGTGAAGGCCGGCATCCAGCTAAACGACACCTTCGTGAAACTGGTCAGCTGGTACGACAACGAGTGGGGCTACTCGAACCGCCTGGTGGACCTGGCCGTGCACATGGCCAAGGTAGACGGAGCGTAACATAGCTGCCCGAGGACACAACACCCGAGGACTCTTATGTATTCGTATCATGCCGACGTATTCGGAGAAGATCCGGACCCAAGTCGGAAACTGAAAACAAACGCGTAAACAGAAACCGAAACTTCGCTTCGCGATGTATTCGAGAAGGCACACGCACATCCCAGGAAATGGCAAAACGGGCCAAGCAGTGACCACCGAATACGCGGCAAACTCTCGAGCAAACTCCCAAGCTTTAGGGCAACAAGTACCGCGGTAAGAATAATAGACAGCACTATTCGAAAGACAAAGACCTAAGTTTGTTTTTGCATGGATGTAATAAAAGAGAAAGTTTTGTCACCGGCCCGCCTTTCGACAGAACGAAATAAACTCGCCGTCGCCACAGTCTTTGCGTCTCGTTGTACTGCAGCGGTGCATGCTGAGGAGGATGGAGGACGATGGAAGGCCGAGACGTTGAGGTCGCCAGCTTCGTATCAATCTGCGATCGACGTCCTCATTAGAATCTCTTCTCAACTGATTCTGCAAGCTTCTGCACACACGACATGCATACGAAGCAAACGCTTTTCATCGTGCACGACTAGCGCCGCTGCGGCATCCAGTGACCTGATGGTGGACCTCCTCCGTAAAACATTAATGAAACTGTGCCAGGCTGCTCGTGCTTGTGCTCGTGCTCGTCGTCCGAAATTCGAGTCGATGTTCAGGCTGTCGTGGATGTAATTTGCTTCCTAGTATGAAGAGTCAGAGAAGAAGATGTTGAGGTTGAAGATGAATCTGCAACCATAGCCGTGCTGGTCCGATGGATGGCTTCTCGTTTTTCTGAATCTGATTCTGAAACTGAATGAATGTGAGTCGTTTCCTTGAGCACAGAGAAAAAACTTAAAAATGAAGAGTGAATCTATTTTGCAGCAGCCATATCGAGGTTTTTGCTACTGGTTTTTTCCAACCTAGTAAACCGAAAGACTGAACAAGCTGAGCCGATTTTAGGTAAGTATGTTATTCGATTGTCGTGGAGGTGCATTGGCATTCCGTATGAAACAATGAATATCCGTCGCCGTCTTTATCCCTGGAACGCTTTCCATCGATCCCAAGAAAAGATGACTCCGTCAACAGGTCTTCCGGTTGTCGTATAGGATCTACTACCCAGGTAGTTCGACGAGCACGAAAATGAAAATAGGACGAGACTGCCACCACGTGCCTGTTTGCAGCTTTGCACGCTTTTTCGTGCGCTTTTTTTACCCTTTCTTCATCCAACCGTACGGCGCTGTGCGTCTCGCCGTCGAAGTTGATCATGTTGATGGTCTTTCGCCACTTGAAAAAAGCGCAACCGCAACAAGCGCCGCACAGCCGTCATCTCTGCTTCGGCGCGCCGTTCGCGAGCAGGTTGTGGGCAGGCTGCAAAAGCTCTTCGCCGCTCGCGAAACGCGAGATGCTCAGGATCGCGAACAGGGGCACTTCAAGCGCGTGGTGCTACATGTTGGCCTCGGCGGCGCGGAGTCCTCGGAGTTTCAATTTCATCCTCCAGGCAGTTATCAAGGACCGAGCGGAGGCCATGACCATCACGGGCGGGTGAAGATTACGTACGAAACTCTGTGCGGCAAGGCCCACGAAATGTTGGGCAAGTACGGCGGTCGGGAGGCGGGGGAGGTGTCGCGGCGCCCGTGGAGGTCACCATCCACCTGCTGCACTCCACGCGCGGCGGGCCTTGCAGCCGTTACTTTTGTCGTGGATCCTCAAAATGATGGGATTTCACCAAGATTTCCTCCGTGTTCACTCAGATCTCCTTCACCTGCTTCTGCTTCTCCAGAAAAAGCAATAGCACGCACACCGCTGGCTATCAGGGATGACGCGTCCTTGCAGCGGTTGTTGTGGTCTTCTTGTAGGGGACCGCAGATGATGACCGACGGCGTGGTAGGAGGACTCCAAGATCGGCTTCGTCATCTGCGTCGAAAATTGTGTGAAAGTGGGGATCTCCTTCTTCCAAGGGACCACACGACGGAGGACGAGGGTGATAGTCCAAGCCCGAGTACGAAAACTAGCTGCAGTGGTGCCACGACGACGTCGAGTACCCTTCATTTGACCGCAGTTTTTGGCAAAGCGTCTTCACTGCCGTGGCCCCCGTTGACGAGAGAGCAGCGCATCGTTACCGTTCCCTATGATGAGGACGGCGTCTCTCACCGGCACGCGGTGTGGGTTATCCCTTTCGACGTTTTGTTCGGTGAGAAGAGCCCCACTTTGTCTGATCCGGACGATCCGGAAGGCCCAGACGAGATTGCGAGAAGTTTCGACGAGAAGGCGCTGATGTTTTCGTCCCACGCGGAATGGGGCCGGATATTTGCACCGGGAAAACTAATGCGGGGGCTGCGCTTGAACTGGAGCGCGTCGGCGGAAATCGCAGGGCGTCTGTGGACAGACGTCTGGCTCGAGGAAGAAATGGATGTCGATTTGCTTCTCGCGGAGCAGCAGGAACAAAAAGAGGACAGGCCTGACGCTTACTTACCGCTTTCTGTGGCGGTTGATGCGAACGATGGAACGGTTGAACGAGACCGATTCATACTGGGTCCCTTAGTTGTCCCTGGACTTTGCTTTAAAGAAGACGAACCCCTGCTCGAGGCGTTTCTTAGCTAAAACTGCGGGATTTAAGAAACAGGTAGTATTTTGCGCATGATATATGCACCACACGCTACTTTTTGCGATCTTCCGCGGTTTGGAGAATCAATTAGACCGCCACGACGCAAGAAGAACAAATGAGGCTACCTGCGGATCTTGCCAGGAGAGGACGCTACCTAGAACGTCAGCGTCATTCACGCGTCGTGTCCCCGGCGCTGATAGAAGACAACGCCAATCTTGCTACTTCTCTTTCTCATTAACTTGAGTTTTCCACTCTTCGCTCATTCCCAAGGCTGAAGAAGTAGCAGTCACTGCCGTAAAGTGTTTGAAGATTCGGTGAATTTTGGTGGAGCGCTCCCTTGTATTGATTCCACTTTGTTGCAAGCTATTTACTTCGTTCGTCCTCTCGCTCTTCGGAGCTGTACTCTCGCTTGAGCATGAAGATGAACCAGAAGAGCGCGAGAAAATGAATCTGTAATGAAAGACGGACCGCGCCGGCGCAGACACTCTTCATTTTGCAGCTCCTCTTGATGTCACCGACATAGTTTCGTCCGGAATTCACATTCGAAAAAAAAAGGCTGTATTGTTGCGATTTCCCTTCTCAGCCTCATCAAGTTGTATCGGAGCACCGCGCACCAGAGACGATGGCTCCCGGGCGGCGGAACAAGAAAGAAAATGGAAATGCAGCAGCCGCTCCTCAGCAGGCGGGCGGCGGTTCCGCGCCCGCAGCTGCTCCCGGCGAGGACGCAACCACTCCCGACTTCGCGTTTTTCCGGCGCGAGGTGCTGACCGCGGATTTTTTCGCTGAGCACTGGGAGAAGCGGCACAAACACTTCAAGAGCGTGCGGCGGAATTTCTTTCCGTCAGTGTTCTCCACCGACCGGTTCGTGCGAAACCTGCTCTCGCCAGCGACGGTGAAGATCTACGACAAGAAGGCGCAAGACGCGAACGCGGAGACGCTGGATCATGACACACTGCGCGCGTATCTAGCGGGCAGTTCCCTGGTGCACAACCAGGCGGACCGGTTGGACCCCGTGCTGCTCCAGTTCTGCCAGTGGCTCGCAACTGAGTTTAGGCGACGGGACCTGGTGGTAAAGGCAAAGAGGCTAAAGTGGTCTTCCGACTCCTCGGTCTTCTGTTGGAAAAAAATTAAATTTTGGAGGGGCTCTTCAGGCTGGTCCTAAGAAGTAGAGGGCGGCAGCACTAGGAGCGAAGACGGCTACTTTCTGCGTTTGGCAGGCCACTGGCACCGTTGTCAGATCCTACAACAGCGGACAGGAGTAGAGCGCCACTCTCTACTGCGCCCGTTTTGTGCTACTTTCAGGCCGTCCCTTCGCCATTCTAGCAACTCGCTTGCCATGACTTGCTCCCTCTGCCCCCCCCATAGCTCTAATGCGGCCAGCGGCCTGCCTCTAGTCCGCAGAACTTGCCACTTCCTCACTTCTTTTACCATCATGTGGTCCCTTCATAGAGTTCTTCCACCACGTTTTCTGCGTGTACTACCTCACGCCGCCAAATTCGCAGGCCGTCCGCGCCCACACCGACGATCAGGACGTGTTCATCCTGCAGGTGTGGGGCAGTAAAAAGTGGCACCTGTGGGAGGCGGACCCCCTGCTCATTTACACAGAGGAAATGATGGGCAAAACGGAACCTGTACCAACGGAAAAAATGGAGAAAGACAGGTCGTCAGATTGAATTTGGATTTTTATTTCCATTTTCGAACCGATTTCTTGCTACTTAGACTGACTTGGGAGCGAAGATGCACTTCCTAGAACTGCCCGCAGCTTGCTTTGCTTTGATTCGACTTGATCTTGATGGATCTCCGACATTCGCTCGCTCGTAGTGATCGTCGCAGATAGGCAGCGAGAGTTGAGCGGGCGGAGGGTGCTGTGTTGAATCTACACGACTTTCATCGGTCCCTTCTCCAGGTACCTCGGGAGCGTGCTGCTGGAGGCTGGCGACGTATTGTACTTGCCGCGCGGCGTGATTCACGAGGCGGAGAACATCCGGTTCTCCGCGAAAGCTGCCTGCGGCTCCCTCCATTTCACCATCACGGTACCTTCGTGTGACTACTGTTTCGGCCCCTTGTTGTGCAACTACCTGCGGACGTTCAAGGGAAACGCGTGCCTCGTCGACAACCTGAAGCTAGAAAATGAAGAGGGGCGAGGGGCTGGCACTGGCATCGCGTCCTACATGGCGAGGCTGCGGGAGCGTTTCAGATTCGCCGACGTGATCGCCGCTTACGAACGCAAGATGCGCGTGATGAACGAAAAGCAGAGCGCCCCGCCATCCTCCTCCAGCAGCACCGCATTCGCGCCGCCGGCTCGTGCTCGGGGTGGGGCGCCGGCGGGAGGTCTGACTTCAGGAGGTTCTTCCCTCCCAACGAGTGCGCACCAGCCGCAGGAGGTGGACAATATCAATAAAGTGGAAAAGGAGAAGGAAGTCGCGTTTTCCGACCAAGTTGTACGGTTTCCGGCCAACATCAAGTACCGTTCGCCACGCACTGGAAACGTGGTGCAGTTCCAGCGCGTGGGCACGGAACAGACGCTCCAGATGACGGTCGAGCCAAGCGCGGTCAAACTGCTGGATAGGATCGACAAAACATCTGGCGCGCGCGGAAAGACGCGGATACGGGACCTGTTTCAGGCCGCAGATGACGAATTCGAAGCATACTGCATACTCAACGTCTTCGTGAACAAACAGTGCCTCGAACTCCTGCCACCAACATGAGGACCTTGCTGCGAGCAGCAAGAAGGCCGCGGCAGGAGCGTCTATGGACGTTCACGAGCGGCTGCGACAAGGGAGGACGACGCTGGAACCCGACCGGGGGAAAACATACTACACTGCAAGATCACAATTACTCTTCGAGTACCCCCGCCAGTCAGCCAGTCACGACCTCGTCTTGTTCCGCGGGTGGTGGGAACAACGTCCACCGCGATTGCAACTTCTCTATGCGAGCGAGCGTGTCGGCGGAAGGTTCTGACCGCTCTGCACGGCGACCACATGGAGACGGTCTCGCGTTCTGGCGCCTGCTCTGCTTCCACTGCGCGAGTTTGGCTGCGACCATCCATAGCCCGGATGGTCAAAGCCGAACTCGCACAGCCAAAGCGCGTGTGGAATCAGTACACACATGCACCGATCGTTGCTAGGCCGAGACGAGCCTGGCAGTGCCCGCACCTAGTACCCCACGATGTGCAAACGCAAAAAACGGCCTAGAAACTGACAAACTCTTCTGGCGTGGTCATGCTGACGCCTGCTTTCCGGGTACTACGATAAAAAAAACAATGTTCAGTCTGTTGTCCATCTTATGCTGCATCGTACTATGTTTGACATGGTGGAGGCAAACCAGAGTTAACACGAGCAGGAGGGTTGGAAGATATACGAGTAAAAAAAAGAAAACGAATTGGAGAACGCGAAGTGATCGGAGAGCAAGATAGAGCTGCAAGAGGAAAAGCTAAAGCAGCCGTCGCGAGCAGCAGTCCGCTGCTCGCGACTAGGACGACTAGAACGAATATGCTGAATGCAATGACGACGTCGACGATAAAGATAACTATGAGCACGACAGACTCTTCTACTCATCTGAAAACGTAAAAAGAAGAAGTAGAGAACGAGAAGGCCTCTCGAGTGCTCGCTTTACTTTAACTTTTGGTTTTGTCTTTGTTTCCATCCTGCTATGAAATTAATACAAACATCGCTATAAGCACCTTCTGCAAACAAATCCAGTAGGGGGCTACAGCGAAGTAGACTCACTGTGACTGATTGATTCGCGAGGATCTACTTGATCATCAAGATAAGCAGGCCCACGCGAATGTGGAGGTAAACATGATTTTGATTTGTGAGTGCGCTTCGTGATCATCCGAGGCGGGCGAGGTACGCCGTCACGCTGATTTTTCCCCTTGGGGTCGCAGAGAAGCAGCATGTTTCGCACCGTAAGAAAAAGGTTCACGTCAGCGGCTGCAACCTCTGCTGGATTTGTGGTCAACAACATCCTCTCCAATCCTGTGGCCGATGCGGCCTTCATCCGACCGACGCCAGCAGAACTGGCTGAGAGAAGAGCGACGAGTGGGAAAACTCCGGCTGACGAAAGGAGCAACGCGGAGGGGGCCACACAGCAAGAGTGCAGCGGCACCTTCTGCAGCGGGGGCCAGGGAAATGCGGCCGCCGGCGCGGAGCTTTTGCAGGTAGAAGCAGGCACAGGACGCGCGGATGAGTCCCAGGAGCAACTTTCCGAGGTCGGCCAAGTCCGCGCGCACAAGCCCGATCTGAGTTCCGAAGAACTGGTGAAAAAACTGCCAAAGAAGGCCGAAAATGAAGATAAGTCGAAGCAGCAGGATCTCGCGGTGGATCCCGATGACGATGAGCACGACGCGGCCTTCTGGGATGAAGACCACGAAGATGCGCCCTCTACGTTCACCAGGAGCTCCTCAGGGAAGAAGTGGAATCCGCCGTCGCTGTACTTCACGCAATTCCTCATCGGCTCGATGGGCGCGCCGAAGCTGCTGGAGGCAGGGTCCTCCAGAGACATTGACGAGGAAGCGCTGGCGAAGGCCGAGGCGAAGCCAGCGTACGAGTATAATCCGGCCGGCCCGGAGAGCCGGAACGTCTCCACAATGGGCTACGACCCGGGCTGCACCATCGCCGCAAGGGACTTCAACAACTGGCACTACCAAGAATGGGACTACCAGTACGAACCTCTTCCTTCTTCTACAGGAGCATGAGAAACCTGTAGTTCTAGTACTTGTGCTTTATGATCAACATGATCTACTATACTTATCTCTTAAAGGATCTTCTGTATCGAAATGGCAAAATGCGGCATCTGGACCCCGCCCAGGTGTCCGAGTGCGTGTCCGTACCAGACGCCGATGGCCGGCGGCGCGCGGTGTCCCAAGGTGTGTTTGCTCGAGGTGGGCTGCCGCAACTATAGTTCCCTCTACACGTTTCCTCACGAGGACGCGAACGGGGAGCTAATCTGCGACACGGCGTGCGGCTCGAGCCAGGAGGACCGCGTGCCGGCGTGCAAGATCTGCGAGGGCGTCGGGCGGTGCCGCGAGTGCGTCTCCTCACTTCTGGGGCAGTTCGACCTGTCGTCCGACGGGAAAAAGTGCATGAAGACGGGCGCCATGTTCTGGACCGTGGTGAAGGGCAGCATCGCGGTGGGCGCCATCATCGGGCTCATCCTCATCATCTGGATGGGCGTGGTGCGCACGGAGGACAACACGCGCGGACTGCTGCGCGCCATCGACCACAAACAGATGGCGGGCGCGATCCACGGGGCCGTGCCGCCGCCGCCACGGGACCCCGGAACCGTGGAGTACGCGCGCTACCCCTGTCCGGGAACCAACGTGCACAGCGAGGACGTCGCGGGCCTGGACTACAAATTCTACTTCGACACCATGAGCATGCTCTTCATGATGGCGCTGCTGGTAGGAAGAGGAAATGGTGGATAGAAGAGGCGGCTACGACCTGACCAGCTTCATGAGAAGATTTAAGTATTCATGCAAGAGTTGAAGGAAAACAGTTATGGCCGCCAGCGTCGTGTAAAAGTACAAAACAGCACGTCGCGCGCGGTCCGGCGCTGGCGCTGCAGCTGCTACCGCACATCCTGAAACAGTAGGCGTGCTCCCGTGTCGTCCGCCTCCTTAGTGGTAGTTGCGCTCGCACTCCCGGCGATGAAAGGCGCACTAGGGCGAAAATCTCGGAGACAAACTGAAACCTTTTGATCTATTCTAGGTTATCATGAGCAGCTGTTGATCAGCATCAGCTTCTGCTCTTGTGCTTGTCCACTAGCGACATAATATACTTTTCCGCAGGATGACCTCCTCCCTGGTTCCCTTCCCTTCAAAAATTTGACCTGCCGCGGCCACTATCTACCATCGAACAAGGATATTGGAATTGATGTTCCAGAGTAATCAGTGAAGGTTGAGCCGTCTCGTTCCGCTTCTCGATACTGGTTCGGCGCGATGAATTACTGGACGATTGGATACTTTGACAATGAAGCGGACAAGCACATGTGTCGCAAGGCGGTAGTTGTGTCCATGTGGCGCGTGATGGTGACGCAGTGGCACAACGACGACACGCGCGTGGCGCACGAAGATATGCTCGGAGGACTTCTAGTTCTACCTAAAGTTGGTAAGTGACAAAGCCTAGTAACTGAAACTGCTTCTGCTCCTGCTTCTAGGCAGCACCGCTAACGAAGGAATTCAATCCGTCGCCACAAGGGCAGGATGTGATTCCCTTTGTTGATGTTGGTTGGTGCGTATTCCTTGTTAGGGGTTCCTCCTCTGCCCGCCCAAGCCTCGCCACTTACTTCTACATAGTAGCCGGACGAGCCGGTCCTCGTGCCATATCCGATTACGAAGTTCGCATGCGGTGGGTGGTGCTGATCGAGTACCTGCTCATGGTCGCGCTTGGCTTCTGGTCGGCTGCGCGCTCGCAACGGATCAGCTCTCGCATTCGGAACTCAACGACTCATTTGAGTTCGTTCGCGGTCATCCTGGAAAACCTGCCGCCGGACGTCACCGACTCAAACGCCATCTTGGACGGTATGGATCTGGTCTACAAGTACAAACAGAGATTGGTTATTTCAGTGACCACGATGCATAATTCTAAGACTAAGTGTAGTTTTGGTCATTGAAAGTAAGTAAAATGGGCATCATCGCAGTCGTCAAATTTCAGAGACATCAACCAGGTATTAGTTTGCACGTAACACTCGTCGTCAAGTTTCAGTGAGGAGCGTCGTAGTTTAGTTTTCAAATCCACCAGACCTGGTTGCAGAATTGGTAGCGGTGAATCGGTGAATCTGAAATCGGTTCGACAGCTGTTTCCAAGGACTTGGGTATGACGCTGCACGACGGCGACAAGGAGTACTCTTCGTTTGCGAGCAAAAATTACAGCTCAAAAAAATGCACTGTTGGACGCATCTCTTGAAAACGGCCGCCCCCTTTTTGGCCCGCTTTGGGCGTTTTTGGCCTTGTTGCGCTGCCGCCAAGAAAGCCCCGTCAAAGTACCAATCCGAGGTGATGTATTGCAGCCGCTCAGACTTCGGCGCCCAAGCTGCTGCCTCCCTAGAACTACCCCAGAGGGTTCCGCCTACTCCCACCTTGCCCCGAGCAGACTTGCGCCATGGCTGTAGTTGCACTAGGCCTGCAGCTCGTCCCTCCTCTGCACCTAAGAATGGCTCATCTCCCGTCGCCGGACCCTTCCCCCCCAATTCCCGTCCGCGGCATCGGGGGCGAGGGTCCGGCACCGGGACGAGCTGCGAGTGGCGTCCGGCTTTCAAAAGATGTCTCAGAAGATGCACTGTTTTGACCACCTGTAAAAAAAGGATCTGGTCGGGTGCAGCATCGCCTTCGACTATTCTGCGGACGCGGACACCATCGATGAGGGCTGTGCGTTCCTGATCCAAGACCACGACGATGTGTACTCCGAGGCCAACGAGATTCTCTATGAGATGGCCAGATGGTTGTATCTATAGGTAAGCATATAGTAGCTTTAGCTGCTGGTGCTGCTATTAAGTACTGAGGGTGAGGTTGTAACTAGGGCCCGCGAGCTGGTGGCGAGTCCCGGCGAAGGGGCGCTCTGAAGATACCCGGCGCGAAGGAGTCTGCTGTATTTTAGAGTTGCCGGATTGTGGTTGATATGGGGAGTGCGGTAGCTAGGAGGAGGCAGATGGCTCCCTCTGTGACGGCGACCCGTTGGGAGGGAGTGATGGAGGGATCAAGCCACAGTAGACTAAAATCGTGAAGGGGGGAAAACGAAAATGTAAGCAAAAGGACGCGGCCCATCGGTCGACAGCTAAGGCGATCTATTTACTTACAACCACCTGGTCCGTTCATATTTTGGACGACCACTCCGTGGACGGCGAGGAGGGCGGTTGCTGCGGCGCCCTCGCAGCAACACTGGATCCGCTGATGCTGATTTTGACCCCCGCCGGCGGCATCGTGAACAAGCGCGACTCGTTGGCCCGGAAGGAGGAGTGCGAGAAGGAGATCCTGCCTGTCCTGCAGGAGCTGAAGGGCGAGGGTACGGCCTTTTTGGTGTGTAACACCCCTGGGGTGGCCGGAAACGTCATCCGCCGCTCGAAGCAACACCCGCTCATGATCAACGGAACCCACATCACCTGTTAAGCGATGCGATGCTGGACCGCCCGAGCTACTCCTGCTGCAACCCAGATTTATACCGTTGCCGAGTCACTCGCGATCTACAAGAAATCTGTAATCAAATCTAGAAGAAAATAAAGAACGCAGAAGCAGGACGCCACTTGTCCGCCGACACCGATCAACATACTCATACAATGAATGTGCTTGTCTAGGTTGTGTTGTCGTTTGTCCAGACGAAAGCGCCTAAAACTTTTCACATGGTTCTTCTTTGCTGTTGCCTCTAGACCTAGACGAAATATGCTTCATGTTGCGTGCCGCCACCTGCAGCCAGGGGGCAGGGCCTTTCTACTCCTCGCTCGACGAAGATAAGCCCGCTATTATAGCCGCCGCAAGCACAAGCTGCCTGCTCAGCTGCATGGATGTGCATCACGGAAGAACGGAATTTTGATTTAGATAGAAGGATCGACGGTAGCTCGGGATGGGATAAGCATCGCGGCCCTCTTTTATGGTTCCTCCGTGATGTCGTACCCGCCCGACGAGGTGAATTGGCCTGCGTACACGCACGCGGAGTTGTTTTCCGGAAAAGTGATCGGTTGGATTTTGATGTGGACCGTGCTGATTATCTATTTCATCATGTACGGCGCGTACGCGTACGACTTCGGGACGAGCCTGATGGTCGCTGGCGCGGAGTCCGACATGATCGCCGAGCTGATCCTCTCGATCATGATGGCGGTGGGGACGGTACTGCTCTGCATCGTGGTGGAGGGCGTCGTCGACAACTGGTGCGACAAGTGGAATAGGCGAGGTGCTGGCCGAGAACAGTAGCTGGTAAGGAGCAGTAGCTGGCACTAAGACTAAGAAGTGCTGAGGAGCAACGCCGAACCTTGTAGTTCTAGTTCAGCATCAGGACCCCGAGCCTTCACCCACCTTGACCTTCTTCTAGCTAGTAGTAGTATCTTTCTACTGTACTAAGTAAAAGCGCTAGGGTAGCAGGGCCAGCTGGCTCTCACAGCTCCTGGTCTTCGGCTTCATACGGCAGCACGAGAAGTTCCAGCGGATGTTCGACTACGGGTTTTTCTTTTGTTTGCTGGTGGTGTTCGGGGACTTGGGGATCGTGCTCACCATGTCTCAGGCCGCGCAGCTGAACGCCACGGCGGCGGGAAACCCGAACACCATCACGCAGTTCATGGCCGAACAGTGGTACGGAATGCTCATGCCCGGATTCCTGGTATCTGATGTATTGTTCATAGTAGAGCAGTTCTGCAGTGACTAATTTTTGCCATTGAGTTCACGCTGTTTGTTGGCATGTATGTCTGTGTATGATGATGAAGATAGACGATCTTCTTAAAGATCTCCCAGCTGGATCGACATGAGCGATCGAAAGCGAAACGTCACCTCCGTCTCGCGTCGCTGTCGCTCTAGTACATGCTAGCACCTAGTGGAGCACTGCAGGAGTGTTACAGGTCATCAATAGATCTTGCGCTACCGCAATCTTCCCAATCGCACACCAGGTGATGCCCTACATCGCGGAGAGCGTGTTTGATACCATCCTTCCCCGTTATTTGGGGGGCTTGATCGTGGGGGCGCGGCCGGACATGTCGCACTGGTACGCGGAGAAAGCCCTGGAAGGTCCGGAAATGAACCCCGTGTGGCGGTACGTGGACATGGCCAACTTCTTCTCCGTCACCATGTGCATGCTCGGCTTCTGCTCCATGTATCACTGGCTGTACCTTTTGCAATTTCTTGTATCTATAGGCGCGATCTGCCTTGCGTTGCTTGTGGGGAGCGACGAGAGCAGATATTACACTGTACCAGATGAACCGAAATCAAATAAACTTCTCCTCGTCCGCCTCCGCGTGCAGTCTTTTCTCAGCACTGCACAACCAGCATTTTTTCGTTTTTGATGCAACGCCTCCACTATACTTACAGTTACAACGTGTACATCTTTCTGGCGATTGCGTTTGCGATCGGGTTGATTTATTGCGTGGACTACGTACGGTTGCTACGTGGGCAGACCGTGTGCTTCGCGGAGACCTCAATGGTGTGCCTCAACTTCTGGTTCTACTGGCAAGTGCCCTGCTTCTTCACCTTCTTCATGATGATGCTCTGGTGGGTGAAAACCCTCTACATCCGAAACCCATGGCGTACTTTTAAAGACTTTTTATTTTCATCTCGTGCACGTGATGTGATGAAACCTCCTCGTGGGCTCCGATTTACATAAAGTAGAATAAGATAATTTTCGTAGTTGCGGGTCGGACAAGAATAAAAGCAACCCTGAAAAATAAATCTCACAAATAAACTACAGCGATTTTCTTGCTTGGTTCGGTGCTGCATTTCGGGATGTACAGCTTCGTGGTGGGGAGGATCCTTCAGCGCGAACGGCGCGAAATGGCGGACATCCCGAAGGCGAGCGAAGCGTCGGGGAGCGGCTCCACCGCCTCGTCCGAAGTGGACGCCACCTACGGCGAGCTGCGCGCTTTACAGATACAACGGGGCATCTACAAAGACTACTTCAACTTTATGCCACGAGAAAGCAAAACCGAAGGATCAGCTGATGTGTACGTAAAGATACAGCGAATAAGTGGTCTATAGCTATTTTAATTTTAGTGGAGCTGGGAATGGTCATGGTCGTGCCACCGACAGCAGGGTCGAGCCGATCGATCCCTGACGGGGGGACATCAACGACCAAAAATTATGTTGTGCTTGTGGTTGTGCTGGCAGTGCCACAGCCACAGCAGGAGCAGTACACTGCTCTGCTCTCATATTATTTCAAAGTAGATGAAGATCCATCTACCTAGGCGTTGGAGCAGCATGGCTTTTTCACTTTGTTTTCGCTGCTTTGACGAGGACATGGGCATGATCTTCAAACGCTCTAGGATCGATTATATGAGCGTGACGAGCAGACATGTACAACTACGGGCATAATCGTTGCCCATGCCGGTTGCGTTGCGGAGGTAGTAAGTTGCATCAGATAGTAAGTGGCTCGTGTAGCAGCTTAATATGTGACTAGTAAGACTACAGGTAAAGAAGAACGAAGGGCCACAGTCGCTGCTCGGGATGGCTGGTCCTCTCGGTCGTCTCAAAAGAGCCCAACCCAGTGTTCGTGCTGCGGCAGCACTACATGAAGACGAACGAGCCGTGGCACCCGGAAGCGGACCCGCAGCACAAACTCATGCCTTACTCGGTCGGAAAAGGATACCTCCAAAGCTATCCTTTCACCCAGAAATCTGTGCGGGGTACTTCTAAACAAACTTCTTCTGCCCCCTCCTTTTCATGTCGACGCCGAATTTTGCCGCCCCCTCCACCACGCTTCTCTAATTATATCTTCATGTGTGTCGTCCAGGACGAGGTGGCCTCAACAAACTTTAAATTTCAAAAAATTCCCTGTTGAAATTAATCGACAGATGAGCTGGCGGCGAAGCCGATCGGGCACTTCTCGAAAAAGGCGTCGGGCATCTTCCACACGGAGCCGCTGGCACAGAAGGCGCGCATGGAGAAGAAACTCACGCGCGAGCTGGCGGCTGGGAAGCCGGCCGAGGTGGAGGCTGGAAAGGAAAGCAAGTCGGCCGAAGGAGCGGCGAAACCGGCCAAAAGTAGCAAGCCGGCCGACAGCAAGAAGGACGATCTCTCGGGAACCGATCTCACAACCACGGCCGGAGGCGAAAAGGAAAAGCCGCCAGAGCCAGAAGATGAAAAGAAGTGAATGAAAAGGAGACGGGAGTTGGCGCAGCTCCCGGGGAGATATTTTGTTTATGATAGAGCTGCAAAGATTAAGATCAAAGGGTCAGGGAGGCGGGAGAAGTCGCTCTCGTCAAGAAAGCCACCGGTGTGCAAGATCGGGAATGCGGTTGCACACAAGATGGGAGGATGGCGGAGCCGTGCTACAACAAGTGTTTCCTCGTTTCAAGCCGTTAAGATTGATGGCCAGCAGGTCGGTGCTCATTGATCTTGTTGTTATTGGTACTGGTGGAGATGGACGACGAGGACTTCAAGAGCAAAAGAATCGCGCCCTGGATGCGAAGCACGCTCATTTTGATTTTCATCGCACTAATAGAAGCACTTAGCCGCGATTGATAGTCTATTATAAAGATAGGTAGCGACGACATTAGGTCCCGTCGGTGTAGAAGCGGTCACCGCTATCGCTAAAAGGTGTCGATAGATACATCTTCCAGGTGTGTACTTGCCCTGATTGTTGATGTTCGCGCAGGAATGATCATGGAAGTGAATTGCTTCACCGATCATGTGCGTGGCGTGTGCCTGCTCGTCGCATCGTACTCGTTTTGGGTACGCTGAAGGCGCCAAAACATGGAAGTCTAGATAGTGGTGAAGATTACGAATGCGATTGATTCCGATGACAAATAACGATTTACTATTGATGTTTGACAGAAGTAGCTAACAACAAGAAAGAGACAGCTTTTCTATTTTTTCGTATACAGACTTCTTTTACAACGGATGACAAGCGACCGGGATTTCGTTTGGAGCTTCGGCTCCAAGGTCGGACAATTTTCTCCAAGAGATCGAGATGGTGGAAATTCAGTTCCTACAGTAGCTGAGACGATGAGTCAACTTCTCGCGCTCGTTGATTCTCAGTTTGTTTCGTAGGTAGCTAGAGGCACAGTGCTGGCAGGAGGTAGAATTCGAAGAAGGGGGCGTAACAAAATGTACAAATGTACGAAAAGGACGACCAATAATATGTGGAAAATCAGGCACCTCCGCCAATCTTCTTTTACACCGAAATCATCGTAGTGTTTTTCATTCGGACTGCCACGATTACCACTGAAGAAAGGAGAACCCGCTGTGGGTAAGTAGAGCGCCGCAGGCGACAAACATAGTCTAACCCGCAGCCGCACGAAGACAAAGACTAGTTAAACAACTATTAATTTGAAACTTAGCTGCACAGATTTTTCTACCGATGTGATAGAAGATACATGACCAAGAACATCGAACACGATATTGTCCATGCAGCCTCAACCTGCCCATAATTTAGATAGAAAATGCAATTTTCTCACAACAAACGCGAACGCCGGAGCTGCCGTCGCAGCTTCGCTGTGCTGGTCTATTTTCCTCACTGTTCTGCGTGTTCTTCTTCGTCTTCGGGACCCACAAACCTGAGAGAACAACCAAAATAAATGGCTGCTCTTCTTCACCTACCGTTTCACCACGTACTTCAGGATGATATTTCTTCGTCACGACAAGAAGTGCATGCGGACGCAGTCGCGAACCAGCGTCCAACATTTCCATTCGATTTTCAACATTGGACGACCTGGACACGCCTACAACTAGCCTGCCTCATGTTCATGTTTATCACAGTTAGTGTTGCTAGAAGGAGTAGGAGCGCAAGTTTTTCTATACCCGCTACGGTTACGTACTTTGAGTGCGAAGAATAGAGGCAAAGCCCCCCATACTTATCCGCACCCGCAGCATCGGACCAGATGAACCAGAACCGGAAACGAAGACTAGTTGGTTCACGAGCTGCGAGCAGGCCCTCCGCGAAAAGTTGAATCGCAATCGAGTCCTCGCTCAAGTGAAGATATAATCGATCCTATCATTCAGATTGCATTGTTGAAATTTAAATTCCAGGATGGCGACATCTGCCGCGTCTCCAGTACCTACTTCTCCCAGCGCTTTCTCCGTCGCTCATCACGTGGAGGCGGCTATCGCTCCCACCTGTGCGATTCCGCTGCGAAAAATGGAGGCCAACCTAAAATCGGTGTGCAGTGGTCTTCTCCAGCAGCTGCCCCGGGACGAGCACGGCCACGTAGGCCTCCGCGCCACCTCCGACATCACGCTGCCAGAGAGCGTCGCCAAGTGGTTGCCGCTAGTGGAATCCGTCCAAGTGGTGGTAGACCCTTTTGTCGTTGTGAACAGCGGCCACGACTGCGTCTCAGAAGCTGCCCGTGCGGGTCGTGAAGACGACGAGAAAGCTGGAGTTACTCTCGCGTCGTCGACATCCGAGGATGTCGATGAACAACTGCACCGGCCGCGAGGTGAAACAAGGAATTCAGGAGCTTCTGCAGGACGCGACCACATGCTGAGTGAAAGCAGAAGCGGCAACGTTGTCTTGACCGCGTCGACTCCAGTCTACTGCTACCACCTGTGCGACGAAGAAGCGGCTGACATCTTCGAGGGCGGGAGTTCTCGCAAAGCTACATCAGATGAAGCCGACCCCCCTCCAGAACTACCGCTCACGGCGCAGTGGTTTTTGCCCCACCGCAAGTTCAGCGGGTTGTGGGAGTCGCTTATTTTTGAAGATCTTCGGGAGATTCGGGATGAGAAAGGACCTATTACTGGTTCCTCGCGGCGGCGCGGAGGTACTGCTTCGCCAGGGCCAAAACTGGATCTTCGTGCGGAGCTGGCCGAGTACGTGAAGAGCTGTGCGGATTTCGACGCGAGCACGCGAGACGCCACGAGAGCTGAGCTGCAGTACCAGCACCTGTTACCGCGCAGTCGCCTGATCCTCCTGTGCGGACCCCCAGGAACGGGCAAGACGAGCCTGTGCAGGGCTTTGGCGCAGAAACTGGCCGTGTCGCTCAACAGAAGAAGTTGTCTGACAACTTCATCTGCAAATAAGCACCAGGAGGAACCTCTTCATGAGTCGGAGCCCCGTGCGCAGCTGATTGAGGTGAACGCGCACTCGCTCTTTTCGCGTTGGTTCTCGGAGAGCGGCAAGATCGTGCTCAAGCTGTTCGAGAAGGTGTTTCGGCTCGCGCTGGACGCGCCCGGCTGCGTTTTCTTCGTGCTGCTGGACGAGGTGGAGTCCCTGTGCATGTCACGGCAGCACTGCCTCAGCACGCGCGCCGAGCCCTCCGACAGTTAAGCCTGCAAAAAACTCAGTGCTATTGCTAATGCTAGTCCTAAGGCAGGCTTTGACCGATGGAGAGTGGTAAGGATCCCCGGAAAGGGGAGATGGGGGTGGCCGGGATTAGTCGAATACCCCTTCAAAGGGGTTGCCTTTTTTGGTTTGTGACGGAGCCAGCCTCGAGATTTATCACAGGTGGCTGCGACCAGTCATATCTGCAGGCGTTTCGCTCTTTGGAAGTGTCATCCTCGGTTGCTGTCTTGGGGGTCTCCTTCTGTAGGGTCGCGGCCCACCTACTGCTTGCTAGTGTCTGCCGTCGAACCCCCCCCGACAAACCGGCAGCGACGGACACAGAAGTGACGAGAGAGCCATTTGTGACAAAGCCTGCCTTTCTTGGCCCTGTCGCTTGAGTTTTTGGAATCTGTAAGACAGCGTGCGCGCCGTGAACGCCGTGCTGACGCAGATCGACCGCGCCGCCTCCCACCACCCGAACGTCTTCCTGCTCGCCACCTCGAACCTGAAGGACAGCCTGGACCCCGCGTTTCTGGACCGCTGCGACGTTGTGAAGGACATGGGGATGGGCGGAGAAGGAGAGGGAAGCGGGACGATGAGCGCGGCGGTCTGCCGGGGAATACTCCGGAGCGGCTGCCTGCAACTGATGAAACAAGGACTACTCTTCGTCGCAGCGAACAAGAGTACTAAGGCGAGAAGTAGCTCCTTGTCGTTGCGTCCTGGGAAGGGAGGGGGTCCTCCTGGAGGTGTCCCGGGCACAGCTCCTCCTGGTGGCGGGGTGCCGGAAAGCTGCGGTGGAAACGGAAAGCGGAGGGCGTCGTCACCTTCTTCGCCAACAGGAGACGAGGACCCGAAACCGAAGGAACTGAGCGAGGGCGGCGGCACAAAACGAGTGTGCGTTCGGGCGACAGAGCAGTGGTCTACTGCGGGATCAGATGGACGAGGAAACCACCATCCAAATAGCGCTGTCCTCGACCCCAAGATGGTGAAAGCGCTGGACGACTCGCTGCGGCTGATTTGCGACGAGGCTACCTTTTCCTCGGAAACGAATGTGAAAACCTGGTCGGCTCGAGAACTCCGGAAAATCCCGTTTCAAGCGTGGGCAAACAGCTACCCAAAAATCAATGTCACCGGGTCCGGCGCGGAGGGGGCAGGAGATGGACGTGGATTCACCGCCGGGAGAAAGGTGGAAATATGGACCTTCATGAACGCACTCAGCAGGCGAATCCGAAACCGAGAGCTGCTGGAGTAGACAACAATGTCGAGTGGAAGCGAAGCGTTGATATGTGCATCAAAAAAATTGGTTATAAATATAGCGCCTTATGTTTGTAAGCATGATCTAATGAAGGAGATGTTATAGTAGTAGCACAGCGGCATGGGCATCGAGGAGTGCAGCTGTGTGCTGTAGAAGAGTGGCCCGCAGCTGGTATTATGGTTGCCCGCAGCGGCAGCTGTGTGCTGTAGAAGATGATAACTTTAACTCCAATAAAAGGAGCAAAAATAACAACGACCGACGACATGCAAATGCATGATGATCGTGTTGGTGATGCGTGACCATGACGGCGGCCACGCCCAAGCATGATACTTTTGCAGACATGATACATCCATTCATTGATCATCATGAAATGCTACTATCGGGTCGAAAGCATGCAAGCATGGAAAGGTGCGGGCGGAACCAGAACAAATAAGTATCGTTCCCTTCCTTCGCCTCCACATTTTTCACCAGGCGGCCCATCGATGTGCTAGGGTCTGCTTTTGTTCGATCACATATTTATACCATTTGCGCCTAGTACGGGCTCCTCAGGAGAAACAGAACCCAGTGCAGTTGGCCGGCAGGTCGCGTGACGGCCCAGAAATGTTGCGTGTATTCCTTTCTGCATATGCGATTGCGTGTTCGACACCACTCGTCGAAGTTTACCGTGCCCCCCCGACGCCTCACGTGATCGCCAATACTACTTGACAGGCGGTGAGCAGTGCGTGTGTGTCCTCGGTTGTCCTCGTCTAGTACCTTTGTGCCATACGACAAAGGAGTTTTTTGCGAATCTTGATCGAAGATGGCTCGCTTCGTTGTGACCGCCGCGCTTTTTCTGCTTCCATCGGTTGAAGCCCTGTCGTTGCGGCAGAAGCAGTTTCTGCAGCGGGTGCGCTTGTTTTCCGAAGCCGTGGATGGACCCTGCGACCAGCCATGCGGCGCCTGCGACAAAGCCTTCATGGGCCTCGAGAAGCCGGAAGACAAAGAAGCCTGCATGAAATGCAAGGGCTGCCACGAAGGTACTTCTTGTTATAAACCCAAATGCAAATTGTTAGTACGTCCAGCTCCAGACTGATATTTATGGATATCTATCCATGTATGTGATGAAGCTGGTGCACATTAAAGATTCATTGATAGGCGCAGCTGACTCACTTCGCGAATGTTCGTTTGTGATCGTGACCGAAACAGCACAAGCAAGAGAGTCATCAAAAGGAAAATACAAATAGTATGAGCGTGAGCCCGTGCCCGTCGCAATTTATTAATAAATTTTAGGCGGGCTGAATTTCGATTTGCCTGGATTTAGATTTCGTTGGAGGTTGCTATCTCCTACTTCTTCGCGAGAAGGAAAACAAAACGAGCAGAAGCCGCGGCTCCGCATCAGACCACTACATCGAGTCCACATCGTTCCACATTGTTTGTGTGTAATCCTCTCCGACCACTACAGAGTCCGACGACCCGGCGGCGTGCGACAAGCCGTGCAAGGCGTGTCCGATCGTGGGTGACTGCAAGCCCTGTATCGAGTGTTCGCACAAGGAGGAGGGCGACGACAAGTTCTTTCTCGTCCAGACGCAGAAAGGACCCTGCGACAAGCCGTGCGGCGCATGCGATAAGGCGTTCACCGGCCTCACCAAGAAGGAAGACAAGGCCGCTTGCATGGGCTGCA
This sequence comes from Amoebophrya sp. AT5.2, assembly GCA_005223375.1. NCBI lineage: Eukaryota > Dinophyceae > Syndiniales > Amoebophryaceae > Amoebophrya > Amoebophrya sp. AT5.2. Next base: position 5,884 of record RXOD01004014.1, on the reverse strand, counting down.
AGGAGTGCCACGACAGTACTTAACTACCTCTACCTGCTATGCTACCTGATACGTCAAAGGCCCAGTTTAGAAATATACTTTTTTTATTTTTCCGGATTTAGAATATGCTTTGCACCACCATCGCCCACACAAGCTCTCCTCCTCCCCACACCATGTTCACATGGTGCTTTTATGAATACGAGTACGACGAGACCATCGGACTACTTATTCATCAAACTATTTCTTTGCTTTTCCGGATCCCGATCCGGCCTCGACGACGGTACTACCCGGTCACTTCATTATATCGATTGACAGAGTCCGACGATCCCGCGGCTTGCGAGAAGCAGTGCAAGGCGTGTCCTATCGTGGGCGACTGCAAGCCCTGTATCGAGTGTTCGCACAAGGAGGAGGGCGACGACGACGGTTCGCTGCTGCTCGCGTCGAAGAGCAAAGCCAGCAAGTCCACCACCAACAAGTCGAACAACTCGCGGACTTCGTCGGAGGAGCGGGACGATGATCCCTGCGGCAAACCGTGCGGCGCCTGCGACAAGGCGTTCGGCGGCCTGACGAAGAAAGAGGACAAGGCGGCCTGCATGGGCTGCAAGGAGTGCCACGACAAATCAGACGACCCGGCGGCGTGCGAGAAGCCGTGCAAGGCGTGCCCGATCGTGGCTGACTGCAAGCCCTGTATCGAGTGTTCGCACAAAGAGGACTGAGGATGAAGCAGACTTTCCCGGGACGACCACGCGGAGCCGGAGCGGAGCAGGTGTCCGTAATCATGCACGAGAAGAGAGGGCGCTTGCATAGTCGACGGCGCTGTGAGGATGGCGCCGGCGTGCGGCGATTTAGATTTCTCCGACGTTAAAGTTGTACGGCGGATGAAAATTAAATATGCGGTGGGGGATGATGGGAGTGGGTGCTCCTGCTCAGGCTCACACGGCCTTGTTATAGTTTTTCTTTTCCCAGCGGAAGAACCGCCAATGAATTGCTCGCGATCAGGCGTCCGCAGAATCAACGAGAACCGACACCAGTGTACAAAATTCATTGTACATCGAAACGCTTGCTGCAGCCGAGGAGAAGGCAACTTTCTCTCACAGACAGTGTAGGATCAGAGTGGCAACCGCAACGTTTTTAACGAAATGCTTTTGCTTATTCCACTTCTAGGCAATGAAAAGTAAAGAGCAAAATTTGCTTAGATTCAAGATGAAAATTTAGGGCCGGCAAGACTGACTCAAATAATTTGTCGACAGTAGTTTCACGATACAGAGTCGATGGAGAGGAGGACGAATCGTGATTCATTGTTTTTTCCGATTGAGATGGAACAGAGTGCCACCTAGCTACTGCTGCTTGTGGAGGGGTTGCTATGACTTCGGTGATTGCTGTTGAAGTTTATGCTCAACTTCAAGCTAGTAAAACAGAAGTGATGGCAATGTCAATGAAACAACATCAACATGAAGCTGCAATAAACTAACGGGAGCACGGTCGAGAAGATGGTCGTGCGACCGAGCAGGAGGCTTTCGACGCCGCTTACACTAGGGAGGTGCAGGCGAAGCAACCGAGAGGTCCCGGTGCCACAGCCAGTCCATCGTTCCAAACCATCACTCAACCATCGTTCGGCACACGCATGAGTCAATGCCGCATAGGCATACTCTATGTCTGGCATTAGCTACTGGCAACAGCAACATCATGTTGTATGTATATTTGGAGCGCGATGTGAGCTTGTGAGTGTTGTCTGAGGGTGGATATGAGCAGAGGAGAGGCAATCAATCTTTCGGCTCGACCTTGCTTCATCAAAGCCGCGTGACCGTCGTCAGGTCAGGTCAGGGGGGACGAGCTACCGCAGGAGATTGCCCACAGTCTCACAAATGCCACGAACAGCGAGCAGCCAGGAGATCTCGAGGATCGCCATGAGCGGCAGTTCTAGTTGTTAATAAATTAGCGTATTTTTCGTCGTCCTCTCAGTCTCAAGTGAGCCCTCCTGATAGTGATAGTTAGAAGTGAAGTATTAAATAGACGTCCTGGCGCAGGCGACGCGCGGAACCGGAAGAATTTAGCATGATTTTGATTTAGGTGAGCCGTTTCAACAATACTGCGTTGGATCCAGTTACAAGATGTCTTTCGAGGGTGTTCTACGACGACGAGGTAGGGCGTTTGTGTGGAAGTCGCCTCGGTTGGATGCATAGGATCAGGAAGATGCGAAACCGAAGTCTCGCTAGCACTACCTGCTTTTTTCTCGCGGCCGCTTGCTCGTCCTCATCTGGCGGCGTTGGAGATGGTGGTGTCGCGAGTGACAGGAGCTGCGCGTGGTCTTCGGGAGGGGCTTCTGTTTTCGGCGTCTCGGCGTTCTCCACGGCCTCCGAAAGGGTCAGGGCCAAAGACCACGGCCCCACCTCTCCCCAGGTTGGCATCGAGGTTGACATCGAGGCCGAAAATTTATTTTCCACGTCTGGAACCGGCGGCGGGGGCGAGGAACAGGGCGAGGACCGGGTCGCGGACCGCCCCGGATGGAGGGATCATGACGACGACAGTGGGCCCCCGGCGGCAAGGATCAGGAAGGCGACAGTTAGAAGAGGGCGGCGCAGCAGTCTTCACGACGCCACGTCATCATCTTCAACGTCAAGAAGCGAAAAAGTAGTTTTTCGGAAAAAGTCGACCACGTCCACCTCGTCAAGAAGCGAAACAAATAAAAGCAGAATCCGCCGCGAAGTAGAGCAGCAGGAGCAGAATGGAAAGCAGAAAGTGGAAGCTAAAGCGAGCCGCACGACCTCGCAGGCATACGTGATCCGGGGGAATCCTAAGACGTACGCAGACAGCGACACAAGCTTTCAGGACGACGAGACCGTCTGCGGCCGCAACAACGGAACGGCGAAGCTGAACAACAAAACCGAAAAGCACGGTGTTCGCTGCTGCGGTGACGGCCAGACCGCCGTGGAGGAGAACGGTGGAACCTGGAAACAAAGCAGCGGTGGTGGATCCAACTCGTGGTACTACAATTCCACTTCTGGAGTCGAAGTCGACTGCTCGACCCCCGAACAAAGTTGCTCAAAACCAAAGAATCACGTTGTTTGGGCCGACATCTTTAGTACTTGCGCAACGATCGGGCGCCGGCCGTGCACGGTTGAGGAGTTGAAAACACCGAGGAACGACAGCGCAACAAAACTCTTGTGCGACGGTGCGGGAGGGGGCTGCGACAACTACTGCATTTGGACCGCGAACGAAGGACAAGACGAGGAGGGAGTAGGGGAGGAAGGGGACAGCGCTGACAATGAAAGCACGGAAGCTCCCCCTGCGGCCTCGGGGGACGACGGCAGCGCTGACAATGAAAGCACGGAAGCTCCCCCTACGGCCTCGGGGGACGACGGCAGCGCTGACAATGAAACAAGCACGGAAGCTCCCCCTGCGGCCTCGGGGGATGAAGCCGAAACCTCGGGCGAAGCTTCGAGCAGCACCGGAATCGTAATCGGGGTGCTGCTCGCGGTGGTGGTGCTGGGTGGCGTCGTCGCGGCGTTGGCGATCGGGTGTGGCGGGGGCGGCGGTGGTGGTGAGGGGGCCGAGGGAGACGAGACGGAAGACGACTCGGGCGAAGGAGAGGGAGGCGACGAGGGCGACGACCTCTCTGATCTGAAGAATAGAGGATCCTAGTAGGAGAGACAGGTTACAGCTGGCAGTGGCACGCCTCGTGGCCTCACTTCCGGATCTGTGGGACCACAAAAGCACTTCCAGGAACAACAGGATGAACATTTACGTATAAGTAACTAAGTTACTGCGTCAGCGTGCGTGCTGCGAATGCGATTTGACTAGACTTGTTTACCGAGTAAAAAAATTAATGAGAAAGAGAATGTTGAAAATACTGATGGCGATATCCTATGTCCTATACCGAACGCGAAACCTTCGAAACAACTACGATGAGCCACCACGACACTTTATTGCACGCCCCTCCGCGATAGGTAGCCGGCTGACCACTCGGCCAGGCGGCTAGCTATCGCGATTCTAGTTCGCGAAGCCTTTTGTTCCTGTTCCAACAAGAAGAAGAAGAAATTGAACAAAAGCGGTAAAATATACTAAATCGGGGCGAGTTGCCAATATCAATAAAGCCTTCGGTTACGCTTTCGCTTCACGTTTGTACAGTATTACTCGATTACCGTGGACGCTATCTTCGAGCCTCTTGCGATGAAAAAAGAGCTGATGAAAATGGATTCTTCTTTTCTCGTCGTGTTCTTCCAGCAGCTGCAGAGTAGAACAGAGAGCGACAGCAGCGGGCAACTTGTTGTTTGTCAAACTTAACACTATTCTCTTCCATTTGGTACTTGTTTCTTCAGGTGTTGGCCTAGTCGCTGGGCGTGGTTTCTATTCCTCAAACCACTTACTTCCTGCACCTAGTTCCGAGGTACCCTACGAGTTTACTTTTCTTGCGCTTGCCTCCTTTCCTGTATTAGCACGCCTAGTAGCTTTCGCTGTAGCTTTATGCTACCACTTTCCTTGTTGCTTGCTCATCGTGCTACGAAGGATCCTCTGGCAGAAAACCTTTCCGCCCTCCTGCTCCCTCTGGGGTGGTGTAAGTGCGCACGGAAGCGTGAGAATGAATGTAGATCGTCCATGCAGCAGCAGAAACAAAATACTTTTTTTTACTTCGGTTTCGGAGTACTAGAGACCCAAAATATAATATACCTAGACTAGAGCGACACCAGCAGCAGTAGGCTGGGTAGAATCAATCGTATGTCACGCTGCGCAAACTAACAATGATGCTGACCACACGTGCACTGCCGGCCCGTCCCGCGTTCGGGATCCTAAGCGCTTGCTTTGGTCTATCTCGGTCAGCTCCATCCGCAACGGTGGAGGAAAGATTCAATTGGCTTGCATCGCGAAGGAGCTTCGGCTTCGCTACGGAAGGCAAAAGCTCCACTGCCAGCAATCCCACGTTCGGATCGGATGCAGCAGCGACAACCAACCGCTGCATGATGGATATTTGCATAGTGCCGCTGACTGGTCGCATTTCTGTCCGGAACGAGGTCGCAGCAGTTGAGAGAGTTTTGCGGGGCTACAAACAGTTGGAGACGCATTTGCATGCCTATGGAACGAATGTGAGCGGCGATTGGGATCTCTGCATGAAGGCATTGAAAGAATGTCATGAGACGCTCCACAACGAATATGGGGTGCCGAGAGTCACGACATCGATCCGGTTGGGAACACGGACGGATAAAATGCAGACAATAGCAGAGAAAATCGAGGCAGTGGAAGAGCAAATGGCATGACTGTGATCTACGTACCAATCTTTGCCCGTGGATTTGATCAAGCAACTGGTCTGATCTACTTCTACACAGAGCACGCGGGTCTCCTGGCGCCAACCGACTCCGGTTGCGCGTACTCGCCCACCTTGACCTGACCTGACCTACGTCTACGGTAACTACAAGCGCGTGGTCGCGATAGCTACTTAAAAAAGAAGGAGCATCCCATGCGCAAGCGCAAACACACCGGGGTGGTGCACTAAAGTCATTAGCTGAGATCTGGGAGCGGTTGCTTTGGATCCACCCACTTGTTTGATCTCAGCCTCAACCACGTCGACGTCAGGTCAAGGAAAGATGAGCGAACGCAACGAGAAGAACCACGCGAGGCGGGCTGTTTGACGCAAGGAAGTCCAAGCAATGCCGTCTTACTTTCAGCATGGGTGACAATGATTGTGTAGTATCATTCAGCGCCAGCATCAGCAATGACATCCACACCCAGAGCCAATCTTCTCATTCTCCAATCCAAATCCATCCCAAACCACATTCATTTCCATTTTGTTCTCCCAACAAATCCCATCAAATTTCCAATTCCCAATCCAATTCCCCAGCCAATTCCCAATCCAATTCCCAATCCAATTCCCAATCCCATTCCCAATCGCATTCCCATTCCCATTCCCATT
>RXOD01004013.1:0-31824 GCA_005223375.1 Amoebophrya sp. AT5.2 | reverse complement strand
CTCCTTTCCTTTACTCCTTTCCTATCCTTCTTTCCTTTGCTCCTTTCCCTTACTCCTTACGCCCGATCCCCCTCCTATCCTGGCGCATGCTGCGGCATTGCAAAACGAGGCGCGGCGCCGGGGGGATTCGTTTCGCCCGCGGGGGGTGCCCCCCGAAATGCCCGACGCAGTGGCCGGACCGCCCCGGGCGCCACCGACAGCTGCGGGTGTCGCGCTCGCCCTGGTGGTGCTAGCTCCTCACGCTCGTCGCGCGGGGCCAGTGTGCGCTCGGTTTTCTCGCTTGCGTCCGTGTTGCGGGGGTTGGCCCGTTCCCGGACAGAACGGGCGCCCGGCTTCCTTTCAGAATTATTCGCCCCCTGCTCCTAGCGGCCCGGATCTCCCCGATATGGAAACGGTCGGAGGGAGTCAACCAATTTTACGTCGCCCGATCCCCGGCAAAGAGAACAGGCGCCGGCGGTGGATTAGTTTACGTCGAGCCTGGTCTACGTAACAAACAGTCTGTTACAACTAGCAGTGGTCTAGCCGGGCAAGTCGAGAGATGGGTCAGCACAGGCACTGCTACTGTAAGATCCGCCGTTTTCTGACGCGGAAAGCTACGCTGAGGGAAACGAGCGAAACGAGAGGCGGCGAGTGAAGATTTTTTTCGCGATTGCGTTTGGTGGTTCTATTCTAGCAGCGGGCATCGGTTTCGCCTTGGTATTCGCTCGCTTGCTCGACCTAGAATGAAGATGCGGGCCGTCGCGATCGTTCTGGTCCCGGCCGCTGGCGTTCTCGGGCGGGCTACTGGCCGAATTTTGCGCACGGAAGTTGATATCGACGGCGACGTAGAAGACGGCGGCACATCGTCAGCGGGAGTTTCGTCAACAGCTTCAGAGCAGGCAGCCGCTCTAAAAACTCGTGGCTCACCGGGAGTCTCTGCGACCTCGAATTCTGCGGCGTTTCGCCCCTCGAAAAGAACGGGAGGGAGAACTCCCACTTCTGTGAAACCAGTGTTCCGCAGTGCGGCGCCTCACGCATACGGCTCGAGTTTGGAAAGTCAAGCTTTCGCCACCAGTGCAAGGACCGAAACGGGAGTTCCGCTTGTGAACCCGAGCTTCGAGGCCACCTCCGGCGGCTGGGCGCCGGATCTGGCCTCGCTGCACTCGTCCGCGTCTCCGCTTGGCTCCGTGGCGGCGCACAAATGCCGCAGCGTCGCCGATGCAGATTCTATGAACACGGAGAAATGCCCCGACGGCGAGGAGTACTGCCTGGCCACGCAGAACGGCGCGCCCGTGCACGGGGCTCACTTCGTGATCCTCGACGTGGCCGGAACAGAGATCGCGCAGGAGGTCCCCCTCGAGGCGGCCGACTTCGCCGACGGTGGCGTCACCTACACCGTGCGGCTCTACGCGCGCGGCTACAATCGCTACTGGCAGGGCGTGCACACGAGCACGGCGGGGGTAACCGCGCGGTCAAAGGTGAGTGTCGGGCTGCGCCTCGTGACCCCCGGGGAGGAGTCCACGAGGACCGTCGCGGAGGCCGCCGACGTCGACGTGGGCGCGCCCGCCATGCTCGGCGATGCCCGCGCGGACACCAGTTGCACAACGTGCGACGCCGACGACGGCGCGAACGTGTGGCTGGACGGTGCCTACCGCATGCACGCCGCCGACCACTTCTTCTACCAGACGCCGCTCTCACAGCACCCGATCCACGATCCGTGGACGCACTCGGGCGAGGGGCCGGACATGATGGCCCTGGGCGTGGTGGACACCGGACCAGAGAAGGGGCTGCGCGCGGTCATCGGCACGCACTACAACGCCGAGAGCAGCCCTCCGTGGTCGCGGATGACGCTGCACCGGCTGTCTGGGGACCCGCCGAACTACTCGTGGGACGGCGTGGACGAAGACGATGCTGCGACCGCCGCGAGCACCATTCTCCAAAACTACCTCACGCAGTCGGAGGTGCCGTGGGTGATCGACGCGCAAACGTACTACGACTCTACCACCGAGCGGCTGTGGATGATCTGGGGCGGGCACGAAACCTGGGTCTCCGAATTGGATCCCGTCACCGGGCAGCTGTGCTGCGACGAGGACTGCGGCCGCCACGCGGACCGCCACTGCAATAGCACGGAGTTCGCCGACCACCCTGCTGCCGCGCACACGAAGATTTTGTCCTGGGACGACATCGAGTTCCGGGAGCAGAACCCGGAGGTGCAGGGCGACAGCTGCTCGCAGGCCTACCAGGAGGGGCCCGCGCTGTACAAGTACGAGGGGGAGTACTACGCCTTCTCCTCCTACGGTTCGATGGACGAGGACTACACCATTCGGGTCTGCCGCACCGATTCGGCGGCGGGGGGGGAGCCCGCCACCCCGCGCGGGCCCTACTTCGCGCGGGACGGGCGGAGGTGCGACCAGTACTACAGCGCGACGAACGACTACGGGAGCACGATGCTGCTGGGCTTCGAGGGCGAGCAATCGGCGCCCGGGCACCCTCACGTCTGGTTTGACCAGACGCACAATACCTACTTCATGGGCTACGACTTCCGCAAGAACGAGGCCACGCACGATAGGGCGGCACCAGATGGTGAGAAAGTAGGTAATACTGGATTGCTAAGCTAGGAGGGGGTAATGGGTCCCCCCTTGGGTCGTGGCGTCTGGCATCATTCAAGGCACGAAGCGCCGCGCGGTTTCAGAGGTGCCCCACCGGGTAGGGGGTGGCGGCGTCCTCCGATTGGGAGACGAGCCATTCGGACGAGGTAGCGCGAAGTGGTAGCAGGGGAAAGCCGCTGCCTGGAATGGTGAGAGGACCTGAAACAAGGGCAAAAGGGTGGCGATTTGTTGGCAGCTATAGGTTGCGCGCGTGCCAGTCGTGCCGTCGGCGAATGGCCGCCTTTGCTCCTATTTTTGCAGACCAGCCTTTTTTCTATCACCCAAAGGGGAACCTCGCGAGGAGCCCCCCCAAAATTTTACTTGCCACGCAGCCACCTACTAACTTACCATCGCTGGCCCCACCATACACGACAACGGAACGCAGGGGAAGGACTACATGGCGGTCCGCGAACTGTTCTGGGTGCTGGACGAGGCGGAGGGGGGGTGGTGGCCGACGATCTGGACGCCGATCGAGGTGAGCGCAACGCTGGACGCCACGGCCGCGGGCAAAAGTCTGCAGATCGCGCTGCGAAGTGTGGGAGAGGACGACAGCGCGGTGGCGTTCGACCACGTGCGTCTGGTGAAGTCGCCGGCCAGCACCGAGGCCGCCACGACGACCACCACCACTTCCACTTCCACGGTCGCCGCGGCGTCGGACGATGGAGGTACCCGAGTAAGTCCTGGAAACTCATGGATGCATATGCAGTACTCACGAAGGTCAACCCATCGAACGCGAATCGATTTGCAGGCGATACAGCGTCACCAGTATGTTGCACAGTGTCGTAGTTTTTTAGTCTTGACCATACTCTCGACAGAAGACGAAGGGAGCAGCACCGGGGTAATCATCGGGGTGGCCCTCGCGGTGGTGGTGGTGCTGGGCAGCGTCGGGGCGGCGTTCGCGACGGGCGCGATTGGAGGAGGCGGGGGCGGCGCGGGAACCGTCGAGGGAGAGGGCGAGGCAGGCGACGACGCGGAAGGGGGGGAGGACGGGGCGGGTGGCGAGGACGGCGCGGCAGCACAGGGCGGGGCGGCTGGGCAGGACGGAGTGGATGGGGCGGGCGATTCCTGAACTAGGTGTGAGGACTTGAAGATGATGCATCTTCACAGGATCCGGATCCTGACGGTGGCATGGCCGCCGGGCATCTGGCGGGCGCATCCGCATGCTTGATGCCGATGCAAGTGCAACGACGACTGGACGTTTCTTTCAAAAGGTCGTGGACAGACGAGCGTCTCGACATTGCGCGCACGGTAGCGCGAAAGAGCACGGCGGCGAAAAGGGTAGTACTTTGATGTTTCGCAAAAATTCTGCATGCGGGCACGAGGACTCCCAAACAATTCCACATAGCTGCGTATGCGAAAACACTCGCAGCGAGCTCGTGTTGCTCGTGTGGAGCGTTCACTGACATTGGAATGAGCTGCTTGGGATCGAAGTGCAGTGTAGTTTACGTACGGGGCGTTGTCCCTAAGACTGTCGCTGCTCTGTTTCAGACGGCAATCGCCGGCGCTTCTCCCGTGGTGGATGAACGGAATGATCTTGGAAATCTTCTGGATGACATCGGATCCGTTGAACTTGAAGTGCAATCGGTCGCTTCGGCTATTTAGTGTTTTGCTTTTCGCTGCCTAAGCCTACTTCCTTCTCGTGTATCGGAATAAAATGAATCTTACGTCGCATGAAGACACAGGAGAAAGCTCCTGTAGCTCTGATCATGATATCAGTGTAGGCTGCCTCTTCTACAATGAGTACTGACAGAGGAGCTGCATCCAAAGTATAAGAAAGTACGGACATCAGACCCAAATGTCGTACGGTTGGCTGACCGAGGCGGCGATCCTGCCGAAGAAAGAGGTGGAGTATATCGAGACGGAGAACAAGACTGCGCTCAACGACCTGAAAAACCTGGTCCATTCGCGTCGCGACGCCGAAAAGGGCTCGCGCAACCAGCCGAAAACCAAACGCCAGCGCGTGCTGGCTCCCGACCACGGGGAAGATGGAGATGCCGACGTCGACGATTCGGGAGGCTATTTTGACGCCAGCATCCACCGCAGCTTCAAGCTCCAAGACACGACGCAACAGACCGGCAGCAGTGGCGCTGGCGCGTCTTCGTCAAGTGCTCTCGGAGGGCACCACTCCAGCACGTCGAAGAAGGAGAAGGAGAAGGAAAAAGAACGGAGGCTGCGGATAGCGGAAGACGAGGAACTGGAACAGAAGGACAAGGAGCGAAAGAAGCTGCTGGCGAAGAAGCAACGGCAGTACGAAGAACTGCGAAAGCACGGGGATACAGAAGCGCACGCGGAATCGCTTTTGATGATGTCGGGAAATGTGGGGAAAGATGATTTCTTGCAGAAGATGGACCATCAGTTACCGTTTCCGGCAGTAGCTACGGGTGGTAGCAGCTCGGCAGCAGGCACAGACCTGTCCTCGACCGCGCCGCCGGTGCCACCTCCCGGCCTCATGCAGCAGGCGGTGTCGAAGGCACCCAGTGCGGCAGTTGGCCAGTTATCAAAAGTTGGGCCGGTGGCCGCCAGCCAACAGCAGGCGCACGTAGCCGCGATGTCAAAAGCAGCAGGGCTCCGCATGCCGCCAACGCAGTTTCAGCGGCAGATGCAGATTCTGCAGCAGATGAAGACAGAGACAAACCCGGACGCTAGTAGTTCAGCTGCTGCAAGCGGCAGTGCGGTGCCGGCGGCGGCCCTGGCGGTGAAGCTCCAGGAGGAACACATAAAGCAAGTGGAGAGGCTGCAGGGCCGGCTCCAACTACCTGAGGAAGAGGATAAAGAAGCCGAGCAGGACGCCAAGGCTAAGGCAGGCGGGGGCCCTGCGTTCGGCGCGAAAGCGAGATTTGCCGCAAAAGCCCTGAAGAAAAAATGAAAAGCGACAGCACTCCATGCAAGCTCAACTAGACAATCAATCAATTGCTCGTGGAACAAAATGAAATGTCAAAAAGTGGCACAATGTGTGCGCTCTTGTTTTATTGTCTGGCTACGTGCTGACTCATTCATTCATTCTGGGCGCAAGCCCGTCCTTGTCAGACCTGCAATCGTAAGCACGCTTAACTGAAGATCCTCAAAGCGGGAACGCCGATCTACGATTCACTGTGCTGTGCCTTTATTTGTCGTGATTCTGCTGCAGCATGTCGTTTGTCTGCCCGCCATTTTGTGATCGTGCGACTCTATTCGAAAAGGTACCCGGCGCCAGCAAGTGCGGTGAACGCTACTCAAGCAACATCCGTTCGTAGAACCCTTCAGATGGATACACACTTTCTAGGCCCATTCGGTGATCATCTATCGATTCATTGATTGCTGCCAGTGAGTCCCTTTTCTCAAAACGCACCAAAATGGACCCCCCCGGCGCCGCGTCGGGGAATTTCTGCCTGACGCCCAGCGCAGGTGCCCTCACCCCCAACGACGGGGCCCTCACCCCAGCTTTGAACGAGCACGGCGGATTAGGAGCAGGACAGGCATCAAAGTCAAACAAACAAGTCCCTGCAGGCAGCAAAACGCCGGTCGACTACGAGTATCTACACGGTGATTACGATGACGCGGCGCTCGCCGGCGGCGCGGGCACGGGTACTACAAGCGACCAGTTTCTAGAGATGCCGGACGAAGTTTTCGGCGGCGGCGTTTTCGGCCGGGGCAAGCAGCTGCTCACCGACCACACCGCCACCGGCAGCCATACGCGGAACCATTACAGCTCGCAGATTGTGCAAGTGGAGAAGGACGGGAGCTTCAGTTCCAAGAAGACGGGGTTTGCCAAGTTTGTGGCCCCAAAGGTTCACCAGAAGTCCAAATTCCAGTACAAGGACAAGTCCGCGGGCGCCAAAACCGACCTGCTGCAGCAAATGGAAGCGCTCTGTGGGGCGAATGTCGGGCATCAAGGTGGCTACCTGCCGAAGAACAGCAAGGCGTTTCATGTCGCCACCTCACAGCACGGGCAGTTTTTAAACAGAGGCAGCTTGCTCCTGGGGCAGGGAGTACTAGGCAACCCGGGGAGCAGCAAGGGAAACTGCAACATGGGCACAAGCAACCATCCTCGTCATCTGCTGCACAATAGCCAGTTTTACCAGCTGCAGGCGGACCAGATGCTGCGGAAAGGCAACAAACTTTTTGGGGAGACGCTGGACCAGATTATGAAGAACCTTTCGAAGTGCGCGATTCGCCGGCTGGCCCGGCGGGGCGGCGTGCGGAGGATCGCGAGGACGATGCACACGGAAGTGCGCGCGGCGTTTGCCGACTGGCTGGAGAAAATAGTCCGGGACATGGTTACCTACGTGCAGCACGCTGGCAGGGCGACAGTGAAGCCAAGAGACGTAGTGCACGCGCTGAAACGACACGGGAGAACCATCTACGGATACAACGCACACGGTTCTTGAAAAGAAAATTCGTCACTCGGTGCCTATACTGATATAGTTGTGCCTCCATCAATTCATAGAGACGTGATTCTGTGACTATCGGTGACTCGCGAGAAGTTTGCGAAGACGCGAGCTCGGTTGATTTGACTGTTACATGAAAAATGAAAGAAGTGGAGAAACACGATTTCGGCGTTGTTGATGTTATTTCCGGGAATGATATTCGGAATGTTGCAGGTCCTGAGGACTCAACTGAAACAAGTTGCAATATCAATGGAATGGCACTCGCTACATGTTTGCTCACGCACCGGATTCGCGGCAGTGGGTGGTAAAAGACGACCCCTCATTGATTCTCTCATCAAAATTGTTTGTCTCAGCGGAAATCCAAACACACCCACATTTGCTCGTCTCCGACGCACAAAACATGCTGCTGTTAGCTTTCCCGTCCGATACTCACGACTAATGGTAGGATTGCGAGGACTAGCTACAGCTGGTCCTCGCAGCTGCAACGAAAAACAAAAAGTGGTGAAGAAGTAAAAACCTGAGTGACACGTGAGGAGAATTCGACTTCCTTCCTTTTGCTGCGTAACAGCAGCACAACAGGCGCAGTCCATATTTTAGGCAATAATTTTTGCGGCGAAGTAAAATACCTGTACTTACGTACACGTACCAATACCATCAAATGGTATTGTAAATAACAAGTTGCAGCAGGCCCCGGCGCCACATGTCGCACACACTTGTTGCCGTTTCTCGGGCGTTTCGCGACGTGGGCACCGCTGTTTATGCGGACGCTGCGTCGCTCGCGCGCACTTCTGGCCTCGTCTTTGCGCGCGCCGTGGTTTCACCTCCGAGTTCTTCCGTTCTCGCTAGTATCACGAGCGTGACGACCTCCGCGTGCCTACTCCTCTTCCTTCTCTACGTCACAGCGTTTTTGCTTTTTTTTGCTCTGGAAACCGGTTGCCGCGGTGTGGAGGGCGTATTCCGAGTGTTGCTGAGCGATTTAGGTGATGGGGCTTTCGCGTTGAAAGAGAAGGACATACCGGGTTGCATCAGCTATGCCCGAAGGACGATCAGACGAGGTTTTCAAGCGGTGGTGGTGCGGACGGTGCAATGTTTGGTTGCGATCTCGGACAGTATTGGCGGGAGACAAAGTCATCGCGAAAGCGGAGGAACAAGCACGACCAGGAGCACAGGCAACGTCGTGAAGGTCGCTGCGCCTGTTGCCCCGGCGGAACACGCGCACACTGGAGGAGACTCTTTCCCGTTCTCGGCAGAAATTTCCGCGGCGGCGGACAGAGTGGTGCTGCAAAATCTCGCCGACAGGTTCAGAGCCCACGAAAATCGCGACGAGGGGACGGATGAAACGTCGAAACGAGTGGCGCGCGCCGTGACCCCGACTCTGCGTACCCGTGCCGCGCGCGCGGATACAGCGGAAAACATGTGCGTCGATACACCCGGGCGGCTCGTGCGCCGCACGCAAGAATCGCTCAAAGCGGAACCAGCGCCAGCTCAAGCGTCTACGATCGACTCGCTGGCCTTTGTTCCTAACTCGCAGTACCAGCGCCGCCCGACAAGAACACTACCACTCCAAATAAAGAACTCTGGTCCGCGTGTGAGCGCGATGGTGCTGTGGCCGGGACACACGCAGCACCGGCAAAGCAGCTACCGGCAGAGCAGTTCTTACGGGTATACGGATAATACGCGGCGGACTTCAATTTGGCGCGAGAGCGTCGGCAGCGGAGACAGCGACTACGTGCGCCGGAGCACAACGATAGTGGGCGATGGCGACGCCAGAAACCGGAGGTCATTTTCCATCTCTGCCGAACGGCGAAACGGCGAGGTGTGGGGCGATTTCACGAGAAGTATGACTTCATTTCCGCGGAATGAAGATTCGGTAACGAGGAGCCTCCCACCAAACCGAATGAACGAAAAAGAAATGGAGGAATACGGCGAATTGCTCCTGGGAAATGATGAAGCTCGCTCGGAAGAGAGTCTGTTGAGCCGGGCGGAGGTGGTGGGCGACGGAGCGGCGTTAAATTACTTCCACCCAGAAGATGCACCTCGGCGGAGTAGCAGGAGCGTGGTATTGATGAGTCCCATCTCATCGGCAGCACCCACACCCTCCTCGAGAGGACTTGCCCGCTTTTCGCTGCAGCCGGACGTTTATCGCACCGTCTTTCTTGAGCAAGGTGGACGGGGACAAGAAGATTCTAGCAGGAGTACTCCGGCCCCTGTTTCTCCCACGGCCACGACGTCGAACGCTAGCACAGTGCTGCTGATGAGCATGAGTCCCCTCTCCCCGACAGAACCCACACCCTTCTCGAGAAAACAGGGGGACATCGATCGGACAAGTACGGTTACTTCTTGAAGAAGAAGGAGGAGAAGGACAAGCAGATTATAGCAGTTCTGCAGCCTCTGCGTCTACGTCCCCTACGTCGAACGCAGAAACAGAAACCACGCCGGTTACAAGCCTTTCCCCTACTTCACGTTAATCTATACCAAGTATAAGTCTACTAATGTTAATGTAGGAATCGAAGTCGGGGGGTGAGGTACAGGCGCGGAATGAAGATCGACATCGAGCGAGTAGTTTGTGTCCTTGTTTATACAAACCTCGGACATTCAGTTAAATAATAGCTCGCCGAATCTAGTTCTAGTCCAATAAGACGGAAGCAGAAACGAGTTACAGGAGGTAAGGTATAACTGCGGAATGAAGAATGACATCGAGCGAAGTAGTTTGCGTCCTTGTTATACAACCCGCGGATTCTCAGTTAATTGCTCGCCGTATCAGGTTCTAGTCCGATAAAGATCCAACTCCAACTTCATTGAGGTACCAAAGATGATCTTCATCTATTCATTTCCGCATTTTCCTTGGCGGAGCACTTGATGTTGCCATGGACACGGCCCTCGCGGCGTCTCGTGCTGGAGGCGATCGCAACCGTAACCGCGACGACTGCTATACTAAGCTATGCATAGGCGTAATCCTATTGTATTGCTTCGGAACACTCTTGCTATGCTTGAAAGCAGAGAAAATAGCCGTAGTTCTTATCGAACCTCTGCGCCATGATATCTATTCCTTCTGTGTACCCGTGTGACTACTTGCGACATGCGCTCGACTTACTACCCGCTCTGTCGCTGCGAGGGTTCTTGAGAACACCGCGGACAACGAAAATGTACGAAGGGCAACTATTGTTCTTTTTTCATTTGAAGTTTTGCGGTCTCTTCGGTATCAGGGTTCAGAGGGCGCGCCTCCTTCGCTGGTGATTGTGTAGCGAGGATCTTTGCCTGGATCGATGTATTCGTTGAGACCGAAGAACGCGGACGCGTCGTATGATGCCCGTGGGATTTATGACGTGTCGTGGGGGTTGGGGTGCGTACTACATTTTCGTGGCGAGATCGAGATGGATCAATCTTTCGGGGCAGGGGTGGTTGTGAACCGATCTTCCCCACCGATTTAGCTTGGCACGTGTTCGTTTATGAAGTGCGTCCCGCTACAGCTCCTGCGGGCTTGCAAAATTGTCGGGGGCATTTCTCGGTTTCGAGCGTTTTAGGTGCAAACGACTTTTGGAAGGCCGCGCCAATTCAGTACGGATGTCATAGATCAGTTAGCGGCCTTAGATCGGATGAACAGGGTCAGGGACTTAGACCACCACCACCGGACTAGCTTTCATACAAACTACATGGGTCGTTTTTTTCAAAGGTGAAGCTGCAGAAGAGACGGCGGAAAGGTGCAGGAGATGAGCGGGCAGCAGGTTTCGTCTTCGGAGACGCGTCCGCTGTCGGCGGGGGCCTCTAGAGAGCTGGGTTCCGTCGCCCGGTGGGAGCTGGATTCCGTCGATGGCGAGGACGGCGGCCACTTCCATGATAACGAGCCGACCTCCCTCCATCTCGACCTGATCACCCGTGAGGAGCTGAAGCAGCGGCGGAGGGTGATTGACTACCTCCTGGTCGCCTCCCTCCTCCTGATCTCCTCCGGCATCGTTGCCGATTTCGCGTTCAAGACCGGCTTCTGCTTTAGCGTGGACCTCCCGAGACCGGCCAACGAGGAGCCGGACTTCTCGCGCACGGCCAGCCCCTCGTTTCCCAGACCGAGCGGCCCTTCTACCGCCACCGACCGCCTGACCGGCTCGGGAAGTGGAACGAACGAGCGAACTCCCGATACCACGGGGGGGCTGGAGCCGTTGAATGGGATCGTGGGCGACCCGATTCCACTGCAGTGCCCGAAGGATGAGGCGCTGCCCTGCGTGTGGGTGGAGATTGGCGCGCGACGGGGCCGCAAAAAGTTCCAGGCGAGTGTGGAGAAGTCCGATTTGTCGGACGCGGCGAACCTGATCGAAGATACGGCGGTTGGGGTGGTGCGTGCCGAGGCGGGTAGTGGTCCTACGGGGGAGGACGCGGGCTCGGCCCAGCCGCGCGCGCGGAACAACATCGAGTGGGTGGTCCTGCGCGACGACGACAACACTGCTGCAAACAAGTACGCTTACCTCACGACCGGGCCGTTCCCTTCCGTGCCCGAAGTGTCCGATTTTTATCTTCAGACCGGAAGGTACTTCAAACCGGGCGACGGGGGCGTCGTCGGCAACACCGAGAAAGCGACCGCGTCCAGCGGGGTGCAGAAGCAAACCGCGCTGCAGCCAGGAACCTCCTCATCGTCATCATTCGCGCAGGTGTTCCAGGTCGAGATCGATTCCGATGGGGAGGACTCCTCGGACGAAGACGAATCGTCGCCGCAGGAGCGAGAAGTGATGCAGGTTCCGCAGCATGTGCAGTTGCTAAATGTCCGAACAACGCACCCAAAGGCGCCACCTCCTTTGTCTTCGCAGGAAGAAGGTTCTGCTGCTGTCTGGGCAGGGCATGCAGGTGGTGCCGCAGGTGGTGCGACGTTGTTGCAGGTGCGGGAAGTGGACAACGCCTTGGTGGCCGCTGTTGCGACGGGTACGGGGAGGGGCGGCGTTGCGGCTTCGCGCAAACCCCCTGGCGCCTTCCTGCAGAAGACGCATGCACCGCAGCCGGACGAGGATGGCGACTACCCCTTCACAAAAGTCCTCCGCGATGAACAGTGTGGCCTCTCCGCGTGCGGCGAGGAAGAACACCGAAACGCGGCGAGACCCGCAGAATCGGCGCGACCCTCCGCCTTCTCGCAGAAAAAAGCCCTCTCCCCGACGACGGCAAGCAGATCCCCACTCCTCGGAGCCGACTCCGACCTCAAAAACGAAAACGAGAATTCGCTCCTGCAAAAGCAAACCACTAAGTCGAAGCTACAAGCGAGGCAGCAAAAGCAGCAGTACGATCGCAAACGCACCACCTTGCCCCTGTCCGAGGCCGAGGCGGTAAAAAAAGCGTCGGCCCAGACCCCGCACCAGACCGCGATAGCGAGTCTGTGCGAGGGCGACGTGTACATGTCGCTGGATGCCGACGAGGAGTTCCGGGACGCCCTGGGCCACACCGACGTGAACCGAATGGACAACTCTGCGGTGAAGGAAATTTTGGACGAGCTGGCCTTCATCTCGGGGAGGAGGGGGTGGTCCGCGTGCATGTACCTCGCGGAGGACGACTTCGAGTGTACCGACGACGTGCACCCACACCGCATCAGGAGCTACGTCGAGGTAGGTTACTTAGACTTTTGAACCGCAATTAGTTTTCTTGCCGTAGACGCGCTTCGTTTCTACACACCAAGTAGACCTTCTCTACCACCTTGCAACACCCCGTCTCGGTTCTTGCACTAAAGGGTACGATGCTGATTACGGGAGTGGTGTTTTCGGCGTATTTGTACGACTCGCCGGGACCAGAAACCGGAGTGGATGCCGTGGTCGCCGCTGAGAAGAAGTCTATTGCCGCCAAGGCCGGCTCCGTCGCGCTGCTGATGGTGAATCCCGAAAAGTCGGAGGAAATCATGGGCGACGGGCTGCCCGTCAAAAACTTTAACTACAAGGTAGTATGTTTGTATGAGGAGCGCGAGTGCGGTTTACAACTTAACTTTCGCAGCGTTTTGAGAGAGTTGCTGATGCTGGGGCGGAAATGCTTAAGTACTATAAGCACAAGCACACTCTGAAACAACAGGGCGACGTGGAGTTGAATCTGGCGTCGCGGTTCAACCTCGGGTGGTTTTACGTGATTTGGCCGGACGCCGATTCATCAGAGTTCCATGAAGCATGTGAACGCGCAGGCCGGAATATCGCCACCATCGTGATCAAATACCACAAAACGGTACTCTTGCCTCTCAAATCCAGTAGATACCGACTGATTGTTGCGCAGTGGATCGTATGAAACTAAAAAACTGGCCACTTTTGCAAATTCCATTTCAGGCCGCCAAGTACTCGCACCTGGTTCCCCTCGAGGTGCTGCGGCTGCAGTTGCCGAAGCGTATCCGGGCTGACGAGAAGGCGGTCGCAAGCGTGTTCTACGGCGTGCTGACCGGCCTCGGGAAGTACCCCGCTGCGCTGCAGCAAAAGATACCGCCGCCGCGGCGTGTCGAGTGGCGCACGGTGGCAAGGCAGGAGGACGACACAAGCGGAACGGGAGAGGTGGACCTGTACGCCAACGCCCTAAAGGAAGTGCTGGCGCGGGAGGCGGGCGCGGGCTCGGAGTCGTCGACGCTGGAGGGAGGGCGCGAGCGGGGTGGGGGGTTGAGAGGCGTCGACCCCTCCAGGATGATCCACACGCTCTCGGAAAGGCCCCTGCACCCCCGCCAGCGACAAAGATAAGTCGGCCGATGTGAAGGGATCCCTTATTCTTTCTTATGCTACCAAGTAGGAAAGAAGGGAAGAAAGTAGTTTTTGGACCGATGAAATTTCATTTTTTAACTCTATTATAGACGATACCAGGTGGTGGTCCATGCATGCCTTTCATTGTCCTACACCATGTTTCTACACCATGTTTTGTTTCGCATTCGCACCGATCACTGTACGTGTACCATTGGATTCGTTAGCAAATAGCAGTGGAAGCATGCTGCATCAGCATTTTTTGCACATTCTCGCGTCCTGTACCGAAACGATTGTTTAGGGGTAGCATAGATGCTTCACGTGTGCACCCAAGGTGGAAAATTTACAACAGTCGTCCGACGACGCAAAGGCCGAAGAGACAGCCGCCTGACATCATGACTCTGAACTGCCATACCCTGTATCCCCACACGACCGCCCGCATCGGACAAAGAAAAGAACAGCGCTCGTGAAAGCAGGTTCTCGCTATTTCTTGAACAAAAGCAATCAAAAAGGTGTTCCAAAAATTTCACAGCGAGGCTCCCAAATGCGAATTGCCGCACCCGCTCCTGAAGAAGATTTCCCGCAGCTGCGAAGATCACGACTCTGGATCGGCTTTATCCTCGAGATCCGCTCCACGCGATTCGGAGGTTGAAGTGTGCTAATTCTAAGACAGCGGCGAGATTTGCTTTCGTACCATCAGCTGTGTCATACTAGCTAGGCCGAAGAAAATATTGAAAAAAAGAATGGGAGGAGCGCAGAAGCAGCAATAGAAACAATGGGAAAGGAGGAGGGGGTGATCAAAGGGGCCCTCAAGCTCAAGGGCGACCTCCTCAAGGACAAGCAGAAGAAGAAGAAAAAAGGTACCTACGCGGTTTCAAACTCGTATATTTATGAATCTGCCGCCATCTTGTTTCTTGTTGTTAGCGAAGCGAGAATCAGTTTCGCTTTCGTGGGATCGAAGAAACGGTTTAAAAATGGAAATCGCAAACCCAGCAGATCGGTTGAAAATACACCCAGGTAAGGAAAAGGACCCCGACAAGCATGCGTCCTCGTCCACGGCACTAGCGACGACCACGGGTGGTGGTGCGTCCTCTTCAAATGCAGCGGGTTCGGCCTCGACTGCGGCGGCAATGCTCCCTGTGGGCCCGAAGGCCCTCACCGAGTCGGAGAAGAGTTTTCTCATAGCACAGGAGAAGCGGCAGGCGGAGCGCACGGAGGTATCGGTGAAGCTGACGCACCAGGAGAAAGTAGCAAGATTCAACCGGCACCTGGGCGCGCTCTCAGAGCACTTCGACATCCCGAGGGTCGGGCCGGGTTAAAGGCTTGGGGTTGTAGCTATTCTCGAGTGGGGTCGGGCTTTCGTGCGGATTTTCCGCACGGTTTGACGTTTTTGCCGGGGGGAGAACGACAGCGACACAAATCTGTGAATTCTGTAGAGACGACAGCGTCCGTGGCGAGAATCTAATGCGAATCCAAGATATCTTGTTGTGAAGCCGCAGGCGAAAAAGAGCGCGTCAGCCGCGGTGTGAGGGCACAAATTTGGTTGTTCTTTCAGAAGCGGAGTGGCCATGTTTATTTCTTCGATGGGAGGGGATCGCTTCGAGGTAGATCGATTTCGTGGGAGTACGAGGGTTCCGTTTCGTCTGTTCTTCACCTCAATACCACAGAGAGAATGCCTGAGGGAATTATCACGACACTACCCCACCGAGGACTAGCGTTTACCTTTTGAAGATCCTCTATAGGCAGCTACCAACATCACTAGTCCCGACCAAATAAGTAGGGATAAACATAGACAACAAGAATCAAATGCCTGGCCGGCAAATCACGCTCCTGGTCGGCCCGCCGGGGTCCGGCAAGACGACGCTGGGGCCCCTGCTCGCCGACATGTTCGAGCGGCCGCACCTGGAACTCTCCGTCCTGATTGAGAAGGAGATCGCCACCGGCTCCGAGTCTGGTCGCTACCTTAAGTTGTGCCAGAAGCAGAACCGGACGCCAGACGACGTCACGCTCCTGAACCTGTTCCGGGACGAAATCCTGAACAACTGCCCCCTGGGCTGCTTCCTCAGCGACTTCCCGCAGACACTCAGTCAGGCACAAGCCTTCGACAGGTATTTTCATACGAGTTCCACATCGGGGTATCCACTGCCACATAACAAGTAAGTTCTTGCTTTTAGTTCTTCTATTGTCCAGCATTATACAACGATGATGATGATAGGTGGTCCACCGGCACTGACGTACTTTCCCTACCAAGGTTTCTCATTTCATCCGGCGACCGCTCCAAGCTGAAGGTGATCGAGCTGTACACCAGTGACGAGGTGGCCGAAGAAAGGTTACGCTCGCGCGTCGTCCATGCGTCTTCGGGACGGGTGTACAACACGGTGTTTTACCCACCAAAGGCAGACGGCGTCGACGACGAGACGGGCGAGGCACTCGTTAGGCTAGAGCGGGACCACGAGCTGCTGGTGCCGAAAGAGCTCTACAAATACCACCTCGGCTGCGAGCCACAGCTCAACCACTTCGGCCGCTTTAACAGAATCTTCTGCCCGGCAGAAAAAAAAGTCAAGGAACTGGTAGTAGAGCCTGTTAGTTTACTACGATTTGTGATTGTGTTTGTGTTTGTGTAGCGGCAGCTGCAAGTTTCGCAAGCGCATCAATCAAGTTGGAAAATCAATGTACCGTGAGGTCACCGAGATTGCGCACGTTTTGGTGACCTCCACCTTCCAGCGAGAGCTGACTTTCGCCGAGCGCAACGCGGAAGCGATGGGCAACGCGCCGCTGCCAGAGGGAACGCACGCGCCGGATGCCGCAACGCGTGTCTACGATCGCGGAGACCACTTGGAGCGCATAGCGCCGGTGCTAGAGGCCACTACGAAAAACGGAGGAGATTTCCCAAGGCTGAAGTGGCACGACAACTGAAGTATGACGATCCGGTACCCATCCCTTGGTGACTGACAACTGAAACCGAAGCGATGGGGAGTGATGACGCTAGATTGAATCCGGGGGAATACGAACAATGACAATTTTGCAGAGAAGACGAAATTTCGGAATGCGCGCGTTTTACATTTACGCAGAGAATTCAGCAAATACACTTATTGACAAAGCAGTTTACGTTTCTCTTTCACAGCAGTGACGACGAACGTTGGACGGGTTCCGTTTGGATTTTCAGGTTCGTCAGGTACACAGAAAACAGGAGCTAATGCAAGAAGAATGGTCAGCCGTAGAAAAGGATATGCTCTTTGCGCTGCCGAGAAGGCTTCTTTAGCGAGGGGATGATGTTTTGTGAGGACGTACTCGTAGAGCGGGGAGCGGTGCGGAGCGGCGAGAGAGTTTTGGAACAAACAGGCCTAGTACCCTTCCGTGGAGCGCCCGAAGAAGGTCGTTTCTGGCAGTGCGTAGAAAGTCGCAAAACGGAAATGTCGGCCCAGAGCCCCAAATCGCTCGCACATCACATTAGGAGGCAGACCTGCGCTGTGGCTGTGCAGCGAGGGCGACGGGCTCCTGCGCCAGCAAAAGATCTACTAGAAGCCACCTTTAAAAAACCTAACAAATAAATACATCTTCACAAGAACAAAAAACCATCGGATTATGTCCTGGCACGGTCGTCTCCGCACGGCCAACACGCTTTATGAGCTCGAGGAGGTGTCCACTTCCATCGGGCGGGACGCCGCGAATGATCTCGTGCTCGATTCGCGCGGGATCTCCCGGTTTCACGCCGTGCTCCAGTTCACCACGAACAGCGGTCCGGTGCTCACCGACAAGGGCTCGGCGAACGGGACGTTCGTCAATTCGCACCGACTCGTCAAGGACACGCCGTTCCGGCTGAATCACGGGGATTTGATCTTCTTCAGCGCCTACGAACGGACGCACTACCGATTCGAAGTGCCCGAGGGGGACAAACTGGGCGAGCTACCTGTGTACGTCACACGCCCAGCAAAAGAACCCGTGGTCACCGGCAGCGTCAGAGAAGCGTGGGAGATACAGAAAAGGTATGATTGGTGGGTCTGTCTCTTTGGGTCATCAAATCGCTCAGCTTTTCGTTTTCTGCATGCCGAGCCACGGAAGAAAGGATGAGAATCCGTTCCAATGTGTTATCTCCAGGTTTCAGTACGGTGAGGAGAACCTGACTAATGTCGACCGGCGCGCCATCACACCCACGCGGCCGTTTCGCGGAGAGGGCACGGAATCAAGGAACAAACTCCACTACGGAGACTACGCGGGCTACGTCGATAGTCCAACAGGAGGGCGCCGAGGACACGCGTCCTCGAGCGGCGTGAATAGAATAGACGAACGGAGTCGCGTGGGCGCCGAGACCGGGGAGAACAACTCGTACCACGAAGACCTTTCTGACATCCGCGCGGAGCAGGCGCGACACCGGTCAAACTCCAGGAGCCGCTCTTCTGTCAGCGGTCAAGCAAATGCTCTGGGCAACTCGAGCAGAGCCTCGGGTGGGGCGGTCCCAGGCGGACCCGGAGTTGCGGATGGTGGTCCTGGAGGATCGCCCTTCGTTCCATCCTCAAGCGCTAGGCCGGTTGTGACCCCCGGTAGAACGAGCAGCTACAAGAACCAGCCGGAGCAGCCAGGGGACGAAATGGACAACGACATCTTCATCACGCAGGCCCAGGAACTGGGTGGGGGGACGTTCGACATGAAGAAGAAGTCGATTGGCACCCCGCCCGCGGTGAAGGAGCGACTGGAATTCCTAGAGCAGAAGGTGCTAGCAGCGACAGAAAAGCTGAGCCTCGCCGCGGAGGCTGCAGATAATAATTCGGGTAGTGGTTCTACTTTTGGCGGCCAGCTATTCCCCCAGGTGCAGAAGCAGAATTCTTCGTCTTTGCTGGGCGGCGGAGGATTGTTTGGCGTGGACGGCGCAGGATCAGGACTGCTTGGTCGTGGCGACCTCATCAACCCGGACGGCAGCGGCGCCCTTCCTGAGTCGCAGCCAGGTAACGCCACAGCAGCCGCCGCGCACCTCTCGCCGCCGTCACGAGGGACAGCGTCGAGGGGTCCCGGCGCTGGTACCAACATGCAAGCGGCGCTCGAGAAGCACGTCCTCGAGGCGCCGCAGATGGCGGGCGACGCTTTGATTTTGCAGCGCGCCATGGAGATCCTCGGGCGGGTTGGCCGGACGATGACGAAGGGCTGGGACCACGTGAAAAACGGGGAAGAAGACGAGGGGAATATGAACGAGCACGACGTCACGATGCAATCGTGTCTGTCGAGTCCGACGAAAGTGGGGAGGAAAAAAAAGTCGCTGACCAAAGCCGTGAAGCAGGAGGAGAAGGACAACATGATTGCCTTCGCGAAGTACTTTCGGACCGCGGAAACCGACATGGACAAAAGAATGCATACGAACCAGGACGGCGGTTTGATTTCCGCGGCGGGTCTACCGGAGCAGGTGCTGCACACGACGAGAAAGATCGAGGCGCTACTGCGCGAGACGGACGCCGGGCGCGATTTCTTGGGGATCGTGGAGGAGCTGCTGCGGGAGAAGGGTTTTGCGGCGGGCGCTAGGACAGCAACTGAGGAAGACATGAGCGGCGCAGCGGGGTCGTTAACCGGCACCGGAACGCTGACGGGAAGAAAGAGTCAACCCCCGCCGGGGTCCGCGTACCTCCGGAATGTGATCAACGAGAGCGAGCTGCTGAACCAGGAGGAGGAGGATAGCGACTCCGACGACGACGAGAGCAGCGAGTCTGAGGAGGATTCCGAGGACGAACAGGACGCCAAGAAACGGAAGAACTCGCGGCCGTACCTCACTTCGCTGGTGAAACAGCAGGACTTCGAGCTGGCCGAGCTGCGGCACCGCGTGCAGTTTTACCAGAAGTACTTCCCCGGCACCGGAGGGGCGGGCAACGATGGAAGTACCAGCAACGTAATTCAGTACGACACGCTCACGGCCTGGCGCGACCGCACGGCGTTCAGCGGCAGCGGACCGGACGGGGCGTTCGACGCGCAGGAGCTCGAGCAGCTGCTGCGGCTCGCGACGTCCTTGTCGCAGGAGTGGGAGCGGTGTCAGGAGTCGGGGTCGTCTTCCTTGCCGGGGTTGGGTGGAAGTAGTAATGATGTGGCTGCAGGAGCTGCAGGACCAGGAGCAGCTGCTTCGGCTTCAGTCTCTACCGTGCCCAGCGGGAGCAACCAGGTGGCGTCGCACCCCTGGTGGGAGACGAAGCTCGAGGCGACGTTTCTGAAGGCGAAGATCAGCCGGGCGCAGGAGAACCTAAGGAAACTGCGCACGCGCAGTGCGCAGCTGGCTCGGGAGATTTTGAAAGTGCAGACGGCCGCGCCGTCCAGCGTCGGGTTGTTCGCCGGGCAAGAAGTCGCAGCCCCCCAACAGCGGCAGGCCGGCAACAGCGGCTCCTCGGCGTCCGCCTCCAGCCCGGCCATCGAGCTTTTCCGGGCGGAGAACGAGCAGAAGGCCTTCCAACTGCAGAACGCGGAGCTGGAGAAGAAGCTGTCGTCCCTGAAGGAACACGTGATCGAGCAGAAGGAGCGCGCGGACCAGGCCGCGGCACAGATCTTCGCGAAGAACTCGAACATCCTCGACGTTCTGGACCACTTCGAGGAGGTGAAGAACTGCGGCACGCTGGAGCGTAGTGTGGAGCTGGAGAACTGCGCGAGGTTTTTGCACTGGAAGCTCCTGGCCATGCTGCGGAAGAAAGGCGCGGACAAGAACGCGTCGTCGCTGTTCGCGGGAGCGGGTGGCTCGCGCAGGAGCAAGGCGGATTTCAAGATGAAGCTGAAGCCCGGCAAATGGCCGCCGGAGCCGCGCAGCGTGGGGGCGGTGGTGGCAGAGCTGAGCGGCGGAGGTAGTGGGGGCGCAGATACAGGGAGGACAGGGATGAACGCGATTGTTGCGGGGGAGAACAGAATTGCGAGGAAAAAACAATCTTCTGCGGCGCGAATGGACGACATGATCGCGGACGCGTTACAGCAGCACAACCTGGAGCAGGCACGTGTGCTGCGCCAACTGTGGCGCGAACGGCAGGACTGGGAAGCGCGGAAAACAGAGGAGCTGAAGAAGGTAAGTTATTCATATTCTTGCACCAGCCGCTCCTTGAACAGGGAATGATATTTCTTTTCCGACGGACTCTTCATCTCATTCTCAACAGGCTGCCGAGGAGGAGAAACAGCGGCGTCTCGAGGCCGAAAGGCTCGCCGCGGAGCAAGCGCAAAAACCCTTGCCGATCGACTCTGACCTAGACGCCGCCTTCCTCAAGCCCGACGACCCCCGTTCCGGCGTCCGCTTCTTTCCCAATCAGCCGGGAACCGGTTCCCCCACCGTCGGGGAGCTGGCGTTTTCCTTCGAGAATCTGGACCCCCACATGAACAACTCGAAGCAGGCCCCGGACGCAGATCGCGTGGACGGAACGACGTCATTCTTTCAGCCGGTGGGGACGCGGGAGACCGTCGGTGGAACCATGAGTGGGATCGCTGGGAATGGGTACGCCAATGCTGGTGGCAGTGTTGTTCACCCACCGCAGGCGCCTGCTCCGATTTACTACGGGAATGACGTGGACGTGGAGGCGACGGAGCGGCTGGAGCGGTTTCAGATCGCGTCTATCGAAAACACGTTCGGGGAGCTGGACGAGAAACTGCGAAACCCGATGAAATACGTGCCACAAGTCACGCTGGAACTGCCAGACGATTGAGAGACTCTGCTTCAACGATTCCTGATGAATGCGCGAAAATTAGCAGAACTACTTTAGTGATGCGCGAACAGAACGCAGGGTGGTGGAGCCTTTCTACTGGGGCGCTGTTCGTGTTCGTGATCCTCACTTCCGCCCGTCGTGGAGAGGTGAATTCTATTGCTATTCTAATACTATTCTTCCGTCGTGACCGATGCGTGGCGCTTTTCATTGCGCGCGACAGGAGGGTGGTAAGGATCAAACCCCTGGATCACTTGTCGCGATTCCTGGAGCAAAACGCGTCATCCTTTCGTGAACGCATCTTGCAAGCCAATTGTCATTCTGGTTGCACGGAAATCATGGATATAGAGCAGACGGAATACGCGGAAAAATCACAACGGTAGCGTCGAGCACCTCTAGCACAGCAACGAAATCGCATATATAAATTTAGAAGGAGTAGCAGGTGGCAAACTACCTACTCCAACTACAAAACCAAAAAACACTATGTACGTCCCTCTTTTCGTGGAGCTGTATTGCAGCTACAAGTGGTTTCTGAACTACCTGTGGGACGGGAACAAGGAAGCGCCCGAGGACACGAGTGTGAACAAGAACCTGCGCCCGACCATCGCTGACTTGAAGAATGGAAAGAAAATGAAAATCCACGGAGGCACTGCTTCCACGTCCATTCTGGACCTCGACCTGTCCACGGACGACTCGGACGATGGCGAGGGACTTAAGGGCGGGGAGTATGATGACGGTTTCTACCACTTCGACGACTACGAGGTGGAGAGGAGCGGGGACAACATGGTTTAGGCACGGAAAACAGGCACCAACATTTTTACGAGGTGGAGAGGAGCGGGAACAACATGGCTTTGTTCCTGGTCACGGTGGTTGACAACATGGTGGGAAACAGGCACCAGGGAACGGGAGATAGACTACACTTAGCGAAGGAGCAACGACAAGAGAGATTTTCTGACAGACCGATTGAACTCGAACTCGTCTTCATGCTGTCGAGGATCGAACAAATAGTGAAGTTTAAGTTTTGAAAAATGGAAGGTACAGGGGAAGCTTCGCCGTCGTCGCAGTTCTGGCTTTGTTTTCTCGGCAAGGTAGCGTGGTAGCCGCAACGAGCAGTCGTAGTTCAGAACATCCTGTCTCTCGTGATGTGATACTTGCTCCGAAGATCCTGCAATCACGAGGCATGTAAAGCGAAAGATCCTGATCGTCGATCACTTCGCGGCCGCTTGATCAAACCGTTTACGAAGCTCACGATTCAGATCCTCTCTTGATCGTCCATCAATTGCAATACTCAGTGTACTTGCCTCTTCGGCTCGTCCGCTTTTTCTTTCTTTCAACGTGAGCTTTCTCTTTAGCAATCCATACTTCATTCACCGCAGGCGATATGATGTATCTCTCTACTGATTACTTGTGAAAGACTACTAAACCTATTGACGATTCAGCTGTTGAAAGTGTCCCCCCGGGAGGAGGTATTCGTATTCACTATCGGAGTTTTGGCTGCTGCATTCGAACACAGATGATAAGTGGAGACCAACGACAAGCAGACGGTGATGATTCCCAGACCCCGATCGGATCCGCGTTACGGCCTGGGGGGGCGCGACTGAGCAGAAGTCTACTTTCACCGACTCTACTCCGACGGACACAGCAGCGACGCGGATAGTGCGACTGAACGTCAATACGTGACATCCGCCTACTTATTTCCGCGACGTGAGTTAGCGACAAATTGTAGCCGGCATCGACATCGTTTCCCCTCGTCGACACCCCGACTCCCGCCAAGATGGGGATTCTGGAAAAAATTTCCGAGATCGAGGCCGAGATGGCCCGGACTCAGAAGAACAAGGCGACGGAGTACCACCTTGGGCTCCTCCGAGGCAAGCTCGCCAAGCTCCGCACACAGCTGCTGGAGGGGCAAAAGTCGAGCGGGGGGTCGCACAGCGGTTTCGAGGTAGGGAGATTCGGTGACGCGCGAGTGGCCATCATGGGGTTTCCGTCAGTGGGGAAGTCGTCGCTGTTGGCGGAACTGACGGGGGTAAAAAGTGAAGTCGCGGCGTACGAGTTCACGACTCTGACGTGCATACCAGGAGTCATCTACCACAACGACGCGAAAATACAGCTGCTTGATTTGCCAGGTATTGTTTAAAGTGCTTGGGCGCGAGCAAAGTGGTTGCATTCCACCGTGAAAATAAGTAATGAAATGAGTATGCAAAGTCTGAACATTTGGCCTCGATCTGCATCTCGATTCATCTCCCCCTCTCTACAACTTCCCCGCAGGTATTATCGACGGCGCTGCGCAGGGTCGTGGTCGCGGGCGGCAGGTCATTTCCACTGCCAAGTCCGCAGATTTAATCCTGGTGGTGCTCGACGCGACGAAGGACGATTCGCAGAAGAACCGGATCGAGAACGAAATGGAGTCCGTCGGCATTCGGCTGAACAAGGAGCCGCCCAACATCAAGGTAACCAAGAAGCCCGCCGGCGGGGTGCGGATTAACGCCAGCGTGAAGCGGACGCACCTCGACGACAAGCTTATTGAGGGGCTGCTGCGGGAGTACAGGATTTTCAACGCCGACATTGTGATCCGGGAAGACGCCACCGCGGAGGACTTCGTGGATGTGCTGGAGGGAAACAGGAAATACGTGCGCTGTGTGTACTGCTACAACAAGATCGACATGCTGTCGATCCGCGATGTGGACCGGATCGCTAGAAACGTCCCGCACTCGCACGTAATGAGCTGCAACCTGAAGCTGAATCTGGATCGGCTGAAGGACAGGATATGGGAAGAGCTAAACATGGTGCGGGTCTACACGAAGAAAAAGGGACAATTTCCTGAATTTTCGAATCCTTTAGTGATCACGCCACAGCGAGGGACGAAAGAATGCAACGTGGAGAATGCGGTATTAATAAATTATCAGAGATGTGATATTGGTTTTGCTTCTGCGCTTCTTGTCAAACTGGACTCTTGCTCATAGAAACGCTTCCCATGAGAATGTTACAGCACCGTTTTGCGGTTGAAAGACAAAAAACTGAACGACCGACTTCTCTTTCGACTAGGTAACGCTGTTGCACAAGGACATGCTGAAGGATTTTAAGTGCGCGCTGGTGTGGGGGACCTCTGTGAAGAGCGCACCTTCGACCGTGGGGCTGAAGCACTACCTTCAGGACGAGGACGTGATCCAGATCCAGAAGCTGTCAGCGAGCGAGAAAGCGAAAAAGATGCACGGCAAAAAAACGGGGACGACCGAAGCAGGCACGGGAAACCTAATTGACAGGAAAAAACAAGAGGAAAAGAAACTCAATAAAACCGGGCCCAGGAGCTAGTTGGAGGGATTCACGCATCACCATGTATAAGGTTTTCTGGCCGAAATTTCTGATTTGAACGCGGATTTGGAACACTTAAACGCTTGAGCGATGCGCTTCCTCAAAGCAGCAGCTAAAATCTGACGAAGAACAGCGGTCCAAAAGTCTTTGTTTCCGCCGTAATTGGAAAGGGCGATTGGTCTTCCGCATTGCGTTCTTGTTTCCAGTTTCGCTTTTGAAAAATCCACGGAGCGACGGTTGTTTTTTCGTGCTTGTACGGAAGCAAGACAGCGACAGCGAGCGAGCACGGAACAAGCAAAGATAGGCCCGTTCTCACTACCGAGCACCTCGAAGTATTCATCGGGCGGCTGAGGCTACGGATGGGTAAGTAATTTTTAAGTGTATTTGTTTTTTGCTGTAGGCGGTTGGGCTTGATCGAGGAAGCAGTACATTGGTAGGTATGGATGTTTTTGCAGCATCGTGCCCCGCTGGCCGTGGTCGCTGAAGAGGAGGCAACGACAACGCGCGAGCCGTTTGGAGGTTTGGACCGGTCGCCCGTTCGCAAGGCCGCGCCACGCGGTGGATTCCGCACATCAGCATCGCCCGTTTTTCGTCCGGCACCACGGACCGCGGGCCCTGGCGACGTCGCCAGCGCGGAGCACAGAAGCGGCGACTCCAACGACCTCCCGGTGGATTTTCGGGAAAAAGAGAGTTTCTTCAGCTTTCTGCCCGCGGGACGGAGTTGGCTGCCCGACTTTTCGAAGTTGCTGCAGGCAAAGCACGCGTTTTTCGCGCCACTACCTTCTGACGACGAAGACTGCGACCTCGACGGCGGAAATTCAAAATTTAACAACCCCTCCACCAAACCGCACAACTTCTTCCGGAGAATGGACGCGCTGAACACGCCAGCGGGCGCGGTGCCGTCGCGGCGGCGGCGGCACTCGGTGGACGGGCGGGGGTCTTCCGAGAAATTGTTTGTGAAGATCAAGGCGGAGACGCACGCTCTACTTTCCGGGTACCGCGAGCTAAAGCCGCTCGCGGACCGGCACTGGCACGCCCACGCGGCGATTGCGTCGGGCTCCGGTAGCGCAACCGGGGCTCCTCCACCCGCCGCACCAGTGCCGCTCGACAGTCTGCAGCTCGGCACGTTCAAGCTTGAGTTGAAAAAACTGTTGCAGAGCTGCCAAGCCCTGCAGGAGCTGATCCAGGTTTTGGAGCCGAGCCAGAATTTACGGCGCTGGACAGAAAGCCACATACACTTGCTGAATCAGATGCAGAAACGGTATTCATTTATGGTCACTCATTTTTTGGTCAAACAAAATGGTGTTAGGAAAACTGTTGAACTAGACAAAAGCAAAACTCAGGTTCAACGGCGGCGAGGGTGCCGCTGCGTTCAGCGTGGAGCAGTCGCAGCTGTTGTTGGGCCAGAGCAGCCTGGACGGGATGGCGTTTGACGTGCGGTTGAAGGATCGCCAGGGCGTGGATTCCGTTCTCAACAAGGGCGCCGACCCGATGGTGTGCGACGCCTTCTTCAAAACCTGTGCCCACGACCTCGCGGCCATCGGCCAGTTGCCCTTCCATACCGACACGTGGTACTAGTATAGCTGTAGATTCTCGTTTCGACCGACTTTGTTAATGAGTCACCGGGAAACAACACCGCACACTTTCTGTAGGCACGCCGTCCGACTGCAGAGTTTGAAAAAGCGCGGCGCGGATCTCCGATCGTCGCCGGACGGCTACGGTCGCGCTCCGGTGCTGATCGCGCTCGAGGAGCACAACGTGTCCTTTCTCCGCGGGATTTTGAAGGTGGAGAACGGCGAAGAGTGGAGCATGCGCGTCTTCCGCAAGGTGCCACCCTTCATCGAGAACGGCACGCTGATGAAAAAAACGCTCGCCACCCAGCAGCTGGTGAAGCAGATCATGCCGCTCAAACTGAAGGAGTACGCTCGGGTCCGCGAGGAGAAGCAGCTGCTGCAGGAGAAAAAGATGTTCGCGGAGCTGGAAAACGAGGCGGGGTCGCCGGACGGCGGGAAGCGGTCCACGCCGGGGTCGCCGGATGTTGGGGGAAAGGACGGGAGCAACAGTCCAGGCTCGCCTGCGGCGCGGAAGGGGCGCCGGGGCACCGTGGCGATGGCGAAAAGCCCCGTCAGCGTCACCTCCCCGGGCGCAGAGAAGAAGGACCCGAAACAGCTGTACATGGACGAACTGCGCGTGTACATGCTGGAGTTAATGCCGAAACTATTCCCGAGAGCGATCCAGCGAAGCTTCGCGCCGCACGGTACACAAGTTACTTACTTGGTTTTTTCTTTACCGCTGCATTCAGTTCACTATCACTTCTACATAATTCGCAGGTCTCTTCGCGTTTTCGCTGTACCACCGCGCTGTGCTGGAGGGGGATTTCGAGTCCATCCTGTGCCATTTGGCGATCCGTGACGCGGATCTCGGCACGTTGTCGCTGATGCGGCACCCGAGCGACGAGCTTTACCACCTGTGCATGCACCAGTTGCTCGAGGTCGCGGGGAGGATGAATTTAATTGGGTCTCAAACCGCCGTGAACAACGCGAAGACGGTCGCAGGGGCACAGCACGGCAACCAGATGCAGCTTCATCTGGGCAATCCGATGTTGCAGCTTCCCCCAACACCGCAGGCGGTCGCCCTGAACATGTCCGCCACACCAGCCGCAGCGTTCCCCGGTTCCCCGCCGCTGAACCAGCAGGGCAACGCCGTGTTCGCGCGCTTTCCGGAGCTGCACGAGATTCTGAAAACCTTGATCGAGGCGGTGAAGGAGGAGAACTTCGACCTCGTGCTCGAGTTTGTGAAGGAGCTGTCGTACGTGGCGACGGAGACCCCTTTGCACGTGGCGGTGGCCGAGCAGAACGTCGAGATGGTGCAGCTGCTCGTTAAAGTGGGCGCGAACGTCGAGTTCACCGCGAACCCGCTCCCGATCCTGTACTGCTACGCGCAGGAACGGTACAAGGGCCTGTTGGAGGCGTGGCGGATGCGCGAGGAGGTCGGGGAAATCCTGGGCAAGGGAGGGAGCACGTACGGCGCGACCGCAACAAACTCGACGATGGCGCGATTGTCGAAACGCATCTCGAGCAGCGACGGAGGAAGCAGCAAGAACCTGCTGGATGGTAGTTGTTCTCAGAAGTACACTGATTCTGTACAACTTTGAAGAAGTGCCTTCTTGTTATATGTAGGGAGCGTAGACGGAGTCATCGGATTGGCAGTCGTCCTGTGCCATTTCCTGCTTTCAACAACCCGCCAAAGTGAACGAGTATACAGGCAAGCGCGACTCTTCGTCGCAGAAGAAGTCGCCGCGTGCGACGGCCGCGATCGGTTCGCAGAATCTGAACCGGAACCCGGTGCCGTCATATTCGTCCCCCGGCATGTTGAACTCGCCGCGCGGTGGTGGCGAATCTGGCGACGCAACTAACACGGACCCCGCGTCTGCGGCCACGAAGCACCCGAACGTGCCGCAGCACAAGGAGGCGCCCACCTTGCTCACAACGAACACTGGCACGGGCGGTGCTGCGGGGTCTCCCGCTACACCCGGAATTGGCGGTGGAAAGGAATCCGCGGATCCAGCAGCCAGGTGCGGCACCTCCTCCACGAAGTCTTCTGGAACTGGAGACCAGTTGCGGGGAAGCTGCATCCACCTCATCCCGGACGCGTTCAATGGGGAGGTCCTCGACCTCCATCTCCTGCGATTCCCGCCCTCCTTTTTCCTGCAGCACGAAAAGCGGGCGGTGAAGCAGGAGATTATGGTGCTGCTCAGTTGTCAGACCAATAGTGCGGCGAACCACAGCAGTGGGGGTGGGCGGCTCTCGGGAAGCAAACAGAAAACGACCAGCAGGGAGAACATGTTGAGCATGAGTATTGGGACCTACAACAGCGGAGCCGGTGGGGGGAGCTGCGGAACTAGTGGCGGACCACTGTTGCCCGGCGGTAACGCGAGCGCTCAGTTCCAGATACAGGTCGGCGGCTTCCACCACATGACCACGAGGACGTCGTCGAAGCAGACGAACGCCGCCACGAAAAAGCTGCCCGAGATCCAGATGAGCTACTCGGAGCCGATTTTGATCGGGTGGGACGCGGTTTACGCGGTCGCCGAACTGCTGGAGAGCGAGCAGTTTGGCACGCTCGAAAACCTGTGCGACTGGTACAAATCGCTGGGGCCGACGCCGTACCAGCGGGTGGCGAGGTTCTGGCTGTTGTACCAGCAGAAGCACGCGGGTGGGGGAGCGGTTGTGGCAAAGCAATCGAACAAACCAGTCGTGTCCGCGGTCGCATCTGGACCCCAGGGTGGGTTCACGAGTGCCGACGCAGCTTCGAAAACTCCGTCAACCTCCACTTACAACGCCGGCAAAAGCGGAAGCGCTGCCAACGCGGTAGTTTCTTCGACGGCCACGTTAACGTCGGCGAAAGGGACCGCGACGAGTGCAGCGTCGTCCACGAAACCTGCCTCGCAATCAGTGAAAGTGGTCACGGCGAGCGGCACGAAGAGCAGTGACACTCTCGGAGCGAGCGTGGGCAAAGTGTCGGCGGCAGGCACGGCCTCGGGCGAGCTGAGTGCGTCCGCCAATGCCGCGCCGCCAGTTCAGAATCAGAGCAAGGGCGCAGCCGTGCTACTTCTGCCGGGAACCGTGATGGATACGGACGACCGCGCGACCGTGCACCTGGACGCCGACGCAGAGCAGCAACTCTCCATCGCCCACGTTGCGACCGGAAGAGAGACGATGTGCGTGCCGGCCAGTGCCGGGGAATCCGGCAACAGCCGACGAAGCGAGCCGGCAGGGGATCAGGCCGAGGCCCCAATCGAGGAGGGGTACTTGCCCGCCGGGGAACAAGCGACGACGTAAGGAGCGTCTACTGTGCAAAGCGAAATTTTTCACATAATAAGGAGATGCGATCATACTTGCAGAATTCAATGAATCGATCACTTCATCACCTCCTGAGATTCATAAACAACCGATGTACTCTTGATTTCTTTTTTTGCGAAGTAAAAGTAGCTTCATGTTGCTTCGGATTTGGAGTCCGATTCACGTCGTGAATGGCCGCAGTGCAGCGGCTCTTCTAGTTGTGCGCAGCAGTACCAATAAGTAAAGACCTATAAATTCAAAAGTGACAGTGAGTCAGTGCACGAAACCAGATCGGTACAAGTAACGCCGGAATGCAAATCGATGGAATCATCGTACACGGGAATGAGGTAAAAAAAACTCCGATTCAGAGGCGTTAAATCCATTATGTCTACTGTACACAGACTTTTGTCAAACTTTGTGCTTCCTCTGTTTTGCATCTTAGCGATTATGCTTCAAGGACACCCAAGGCCAAGGAGGCGGACCTAGAACCGCTCCGGGAGGTCGTACAGATCGTCCAAAGTTGTTCTTTCGTTATCGTCAGTGTTTCGACCAAGGAGAGGCTTCCCGAGAGAGCACGCCACAAAAGGAACTCCAAAATCGCGAAAACCTAAATTGCAGTTATCAGCGCGACCGCTGTGGTATCGCTAGCGCTAGTACCCGCACACTCAGGGTCAGACTTCTCTTCACAAGAAACTACCGTACACACTTATCACTTGTTGCTTGTATGAAAGCCCTTGGAAGAGAGAATAACAATAAGAATTGCTATCGAACGAGTAAATCGGCCTGAACCAACATCACCATGATCACCTAGAAAGCAGAATACTTAAGAACAGTCATGGGACGTTCGTTTTTGCGCCTCCAAAATAGTGCGCGAAAATTTGCTCGATACCACTAGCCACCGCAGAAGAAGATGCCCCCGCCTGCTCGTGGGGCGGAGCCACCAACATCTTCACCCGCACCGCTCCACGGTGCCTGCACGGACCAGCAAGACAGCCAGCCTTTCCTCGCGGTCTCGCCTTCCAAATTGGTGTTTCGCAAGCGAAACACGAAGCAGGAGATTTTCGTGACCAACCGACTGGACGTGCCGATTGCCGACCTCCGCATCCAATCCATTGTGAGCCAGAAGCGGTACGATATCGAGCCTGCACTCCTCAAGGAGCTGAAGCCGGGCGAGGGAGCGAAAGTAACGATTAAGTATTTGCAGTCGGGGTTTGATCCGAGCGGGTCCGCTGCCGCAGCCCAGCAGGACCACAGCAAGGAAGCTTCTTCCGTCCGGGACTTCTTGCACCTGAAAACCGATTTTTTCACCCAGAAGGTGCTCGTGTTTCTGGACCGGGAAGCCGATGTAGCAGAGCCGCGAGGAGGTGAAAAGAGGATGAAAGAGAGCGAAAACGTCGGGGAAGTTGTTCCAGGGGCCGACGAGGACGAGATCAGTTTCGGTCCGACGCCGGCAGCGAACACCCCCGTGGTTGGGAAGGAGGCGAGAAGTGCTGAGGGAGGCGAAACAGGAGATGCTAGTCGCCACCGTATTGCTCAGGCTGTGTCGCCGGGGAACGGGGCGGTACCGATGCGCCACGCGCACATTTTTGATTCCACTTCCACTTCCCGCATACTCAGGATGCACACAGTACTTCTCCTACTTTTTTCGCTCAGTGTTTTAATATAACAACAAGAACAACCGCGCAGCCCGCCCGCGGCGGCAGCCACACGCCCCGCGCCAGCTCGAGCTCGCGGACGCCGCGGCGGCGCGTCGGGTCGACCTCGCCGCGGTTTCAGCAGGAGATCAACGCCGCGCTCCGCGAGCGCGTCCGGTCTCTCGAGAACGAACTCAAAAGCGCGCAGCACGCGATGACCAGGCGCGTCGAGGACTGCCCTAGCGATCCGAATGACTCCACCGCTGGTGACCAGGGTGGAGGTGCTTTGAACAGCAAGCCGCCTCGCCCCCGCGCGGGCGAGCTGGAGCTGATCCATCTGCGGGCGGAGGTGGAGACGCTGCAGTCGTGGAAGCAGTACGCGGTGGAGACCGACGCGAAACTGACGGAGCTAAATTCGGAGTGGCAGGACTTCGTGCAGCTGCGCACCGACACCGATTTAAGGCAGCTGGAGATCCAGAACGAGAAGGTGCTCAAGATTCTGCAGCTGAAGGACGCCGAGATCCGGGAGCTGCAGGGGTTTTCCACGAACAAAATCGGCGAACTGGAGCGAGAGAATTTGAAGCTGAAGGCGGTTCTTGAGGGCGGGGAGCGGCGGCAGGAGGCGATGCTGCAGGACCTGCAGGAGCTGGAGAAGGTGCGGCTGCAGGAGAAAGGGCTGCTCGAGGGCCGGGTGCGGAAGTTGGATTACAGCTCAAAAAAATG